>JAUPMG010004920.1:0-15953 GCA_031762675.1 Pachysandra terminalis | reverse complement strand
CATGGGTTAGGATGGACTGTTGGAGAGTACTCGCACTCTTTTCTTTTCTTTCAAAATCTCTACCTTTTTGGGGAGAAAGGTTTTGATCACCAAAGAACAAAAAAATTGACTTATTCTCTCTACTTTGCTTGAACCAATCAGGAGAAAGTGCTTTCTACAGTATGTTCTTTTCTTTTCTCTTGAAATCCGAGGTTCCAAACACCTTTCTTTCTTCAACCAAACAAGAGAAAGTGTTTTCTCCAGTATTTTTTTTCTTTTCTCTCAAAATTCGAGGTTCCAAACACAACCTAAAAGAAAGAGTTGGGTGTAGAGGTTTGGAAAGAAAATAATTTATAATAATAATTCTGTTTTGGGATCAAAACCTCTCTCCCCAAAAAGGTAGAGATTTTGAAAGAAAAGAAAAGAAAAGTGGAGAGCACTCTCCAACACTAAAACCTAACTTACAACATATCGTCCTTCCCTAGCGGAGTCGCCAAAATGTAGTGGGTGGTTTTGTGAATAGTCACCAAGAGTAAAATTACTGATCAACGGGAACCTAAATCAATGAGTGACCGTATCCCGTCTCTAAAAGAACCAAAGTACCAAATTGGTGGACCGCCTAACACCGGTTGAACCAAACTAGGGAAAATAGTGAGCCAAGGCTAAGAATTACGTGAGCACACTTCAGAGCTACGTTTTTAGGAGTCTAATGCCTTTTTCTCCATCCGTCCCGAATGAGGTAAGTGAGCTCATAGTGTTTAAACTCGGTACTCGGCTCGGGATCGGCCGAGACAAACGGCCACATTTAATTAAAAAATAAATAAAAAAATTCATGGATCGTCCGATCAGGACCGGGATCGGACGATCCATTTTTTTTTGGTTCTTCTCGGATCGGAACCGACTCGGGGATCGTCCCCTTCCAATCCCTTACACCATGAGTGAGCTAATATTTATAGCTTTTGGAAGAGAGTTAACTGCAGTTAGAATTCCTAACCACCGTCTATGACGGTGGTTAAAACTTTTACCTGGAGTAGTATACATCATGTACCCCAGTCTCTTAGGTGGACCAATCACAAGTCGTTTGGATAATTACATGTTTGTCACTGAGAAACCGTGACACAGCCTATAACCCCAATACAACCAAGTGTTGGCAGACCTCACGACCCTCCTTTCCTTCACACTCTATGTTCCCCCAGATAATATGTTATTGCCTTCAACGTCGTCAAGCATCGCTCTAGACGGAGGTAGTATCGCCTTCAACGTCGTTGAGCATCGCTCTAGACGGAGGAAGTATCGCCTTTAACATCGTCAAGAATCACTCTAGACGGAGGTAGTATCGCCTTCAAGGTCGTCGAGCATCGCTCTAGACGGAGGTAGTATCGCCTTTAACGTCGTCGAGCCTCGCTCTAGACAGAAGTTTAGTATTGCCTACGACATCTTCGAGCATTGCTCTAGACGGAGGTTTAGTATTGCCTACGTCTTCGAGCATCACTCTAGACGGAGGATAGTATTGCCTACGACGCCGTTGACCATCGCTCTAGACGGAGGTAGTATCGCCTTCAACGTCGTCGAGCCTCGCTCTAGACAGAGGTTTAGTATTTCCTACGGTGTCTTCGAGCATCGCTCTAGATAAAGGTTTAGTATTGCCTACGATGTCTTCGAGCATCGCTCTAGACAAAGGTTTAGTATTGCCTACGACGTCATCGAGCATCGCTCTAGACGGAGGTAGTATCGCCTTCAGCGTCGTCGAGCATCGCTCTAGACGGAGGTTTAGTATTGCCTACGACGTCTTCGAGCATCGCTCTAGACGGAAGATAGTATCGACGTCTTACAACTTCCAGGGAGATCTCTCCCCTTAGGTGTAAATTTATATCGACGTGTTCACCGAGACGCATCTCTTTGGTAAACGTGAGGCACAGCTCTAAGGCTCTCAAGAACCCAAGGGGTTGTCCCATCACAGATGGGCACCCTCGAGTATGACTTGAAAAGAAGTCCCATCACAAGTGGGACTCTCAAGAACCCGAGGGGTTGTCCCATCAAAGATGGACGCCCTCGAGTATGACTTGAGAAGTATTTCTGCATTGGAATCCTTCTGTAAAGGGGACTCGCATCCCGTTGCAGAGTACCTGTTGATATCAGCATCATTGTATATTCATTGTAGTATTGATCATCCTATGATTTATGTAATAAAGGGTCATCATGGTATCGCACTACCTTCTCCCTATATTTTTGTTTTGATTTTACATTCCTTGAACCGATTCCCCGAACCGAGCGAGGTTCTTCCTAGGATTCTACCCTTCGATATCAGTGAGGACCTAACCACATGTCAATCATACTCCTAACACGTGGTGGTTTATTATTGGGCTATCTACCCATACCATTTCTCATATCTACATTTCAGTCCCCCTGACCACGACAATTATCTTTAAGATATTGGCGTGGTGATAACAATATTATAATCATCATTGGTATACATTGTTTACATTTAGGAACAATCCTACAGGACTGGGCCCTGATTTTTTAAATCCGCCAATTTTTGTTCTTGAGCTTTGGTACACACCAAACGCCACCTCACCCACAGGCGGAGGCTGCCTTTAGTACTATTATTTTGACAGGACTGATACGGTAGTATCAGTTTGATAGGACTGAAACTAGCAATATCAACTTAATAGGATTGATACCAGTAGTATCAACTTGATAAGACTGGTACAAGTAATATCAATTTGACAAGATTGATAATAATTTTTGTTTTCAATAAATAAAAAATAATAATTTATTTTCCTAGCACCACCTCACCTGCTTGAAATCAGTTTCTGGCGCCCGTACCAACTTTCACAAAGTTGAGATCTGCTGTTTGGGGTGTCAATACTCTGCGCATCAAAGGTCGACGTGTCAAAGCCTTATGCATCAAAGGCACTTCACGCGTCAAAGCTCTTAATACGTCAAAAGTTATGCGTCAAAGGCTATGCGTAAAAGCCCTTAATGCGTCAAAGAGTAAAAACTCTTATTATAACATTAAAGCCTTTGACGCGCGTCAAAGAGGTAAGATACAATATACGAACTCTTATTATGATTAAAGCTGTTGACGCGCGTCAAAGAGGTAAGATATCTTATTATAACATTAAAGCCTTTGACGCGCGTCAAAGAGGTAAGATATCTCATTATGGCATTAAAGCCTTTGACGCACATCAAAGAGGTATTAGAGATGTCTAATTAATTCGATTCTCTTACCAGGACATTAAAGCCTTTGACTGATGCGCGTCAAAGAGGTATTCTAAAAGACATCTCATTAATTCGATTCTTTTACCAGGACATTAAAGCCTTTGACTGAATAAATGATATAAGTATTCCAAACCAATAAGGTACAACTGAAGCCGGTGATGATAGGATGGAATGCATTAAAGAATGATTGCTTTTGGAATACCTCTTTGACGCGCATCAGTCAAAGGCTTTAATGTCCTAGTAAGAGAACCGAATTAATAAGACATTTCTAATACCTCTTTGATGCGCGTCAAAGGCTTTAATGCCGTAATGAGATATCTTACCTCCTTGACGCGCGTCAAAGGCTTTAATGTTATAATGAGATATCTTACCTCTTTGACGCGAGTCAAAGGCTTTAATGTTATAATGAGATATCTTACCTCTTTGAAGCGCGTCAATGGCTTTAATCATAATAAGAGTTCGTATACTGTATCTTACCTCTTTGACGCGCTTTAAAGGCTTTAATGTCATAACAAGAGCTCTTACTCTTTGAAGCATTAAGGGCTTTGACGCATAGTCTTTGATGCATTACGAGCTTTGACGCATAGCCTTTGACGTATTAAGAGCTTTGACACATAGTCTTTGACGCATGAAGAGTCTTTGATGCATAAAGCTTTGACACGTCGACCTTTGACGCACAAAGTATTGACGCCCCAAACAGCAGATCCCAACTTCGTGAAAGTTGGTACGGGCGCCAAAAACTGATTCCAAGCAGGTGAGGTGGCGCTAGGAAAATAAATTATTATTTTTTATTTATTGAAAAATATTATCAACCTTGTCAAACTGATATTACTAGTACCAGTCTTATCAAGCTGATAGCCTGATACTACTAGTATCAATCCTATTAAGCTGATAATGCTAGTATCAGTCCTATTAAACTGATACTACCGTATCAGTCCTGTCAAACTAATAGTACTAAAGGCAGCCTCCGCCTGCAGGTGAGGTGGCGTTTGGTGTGTACCAAAGCCCAAGAACAAAAAGGGGCAGAATTAAAAAAATCAGGGCCCAGTCCTGTGGGATTGTTCCTAAATGTAAACAATGTATACCGATGATTATAATATTGTCATGACTACGCCAATATCATAAAGATAATCGTCGTGGTCAGGGGAACTGGAATGTAGATATAAGAAATGGTAAGGGTAGATAGCCCAATAATAAACCGCCACGCGTCAAGAGTATGACTGACATATGGTAAGGTCCTGAAAACTCCTGAGGATTCTACCCCACGGTATCAGTGAGGACCCTACCACATGTCAGTCATACTCTTGACACGTGGCGGTTTATTATTGGGCTATCTACCCATACCATTTCTCATATCTACACTTGGCGACTAATCAACCTTGCCGGAAAACATGAAAATTCACCGGAAGCCATCGAAAGTTGCCGAAATTTGATTTTCTTTTCTTTATATTTCTCATCTTAAACAAACACTTGAAAAGAAACACTTCTCATTTCTTTTCTTTTCATTTCCATTTCTTTTTACTTTTCTTTTAAAATCCAAGGTTCCAAACACAGCCCTATCATCCAAACAAGAAGTGCTTTCTCCAGCATTTTCTTTTCTTTTCTCTCAAAATCTAAGGTTCCAAGCACAGCCTAAATGCTCAATTAGAACTCAGTCAGCTAGTTTATAAGCATTTATAGAACTATAATTATAACTTGAGTTTCAACAATAAAATATTGCAATTGTTAGATTTAACTACTCTTTTACCATTATATATATATATATATACCAAGTTAATGGGCTTTGTAAATTTACAACTAACGAGTTTTGGACCCATATAGCCCAATAACATACCCTAACAAGTTAAGATTTTAATGGATTGATCTCGATCCAAGCCGAGAGGAGTCCAAGCTGAGAAGGAAGACCTAGTTCAAGTCCTACTCATGAGAGAGGGAGAGGGAGAGGGAGAGGGAGAGGGGGAGAGAGAGCGAGCGAGAGAGAGAGAGAGAGAGAGAGAGAGGGACTTATTTATAAGCGCTACCCTGGAAGCTTCAAGAAGCCCATTCAAACAATTTGATCTTAACCTAAACGATTTCTCTAAAAGCAATCTAAACCAAGGCAAAGGTCCCAACAATCGAAAAAGATAATCAGCATTGTGCTCTTAATCATGTCTCTTGTCATAATCGAAAAAGATACTCAGCATTGTGCTGATAACATATACCGAAGTCTTCCCTTGGGTCTCGTTGGTTGTCATTCTGGATCAGGAACCAATTCCTTAAATTCATTCTAAGAACTAATTTTGAAGGATTCTTGGTCTCGTGTGGTTAGCATGTAACAAAATGAGTATTGACCTAATATGGATGTTTAGTTAACATGTACTAAAATGGGAGTTATGAGTTATGACCAAATTTCTAATTTTTTTCTTTTAATTATAGTTATTTTCATAAAATCCCTAGAGCTGGCAATTTCTAAACCGACCTGCCAACCTGCCCGAACCCAACCAGATCAAATGGGTTCAGGTTGACACATTTAATAATTGGGTTGGGCTTGGGTTTAGGTTTTACCAACCTGCCTGAAAACGGATCAACCCGAACCCAACCCTCCAACCTGTCAGGTACCCATTTAAGTAGCTTTTTATAAGTTTATAATTATATTTTACAATTATTTAATTATTTATAAGTTTTTAAAGCTTATTCACAAGTTAAAAACACCTATTTTCTTTTTTAAAAAAAGCACGTTTATTTTATATTTAATAATATTTTTTTTATCAGTAAAAGTATTTTATTAATATAATAAACTAGAATCTATCCATTTACATAAATCCCCCCCAACTACATTTTGAACACCAAAAGTATACACCAATGTAATCCAAAAAGAAACCCCCATATCCAGAAAATGGACAGCCAAAGAAGAACTATGGTTTACATGAAATCCCAATCCCCCTTAAACTGGAAGTGTTGAATATGTTTGAATTCTTGATGAGAATTAGCCCAAGAGAACAGGAGAGTAATGACTTGATCAATGATAGCCCCAACATCCTTCTCTTTTCCTTCAATAATACAGTTATTTCTTTCTTTCCAAAGGGTCCAACAAATCGCTGCTGGAACCATGTTCCTCATAATAGCTCTTTTAGAGTTTCCTTGTAGCCACTTCCAGCAGATAAGAAAAGCATTAACCTCCTTAGGCATAACCCAAGACTCATTAAATCTGTACAAGAAGGAACCCCACACCTTGGAAGCCAAACTACAATGCAGTAAGATATGAGGAGTGCTTTACGCTTCAGAACAGCATAAGCAGCATCTGTTCGGGATAGACCATCCCCTAGCAATTAAATTGTCAAGAGTTAAGAGTTTTCCTTTAGTAGCCAGCCACATGAAAAACTCTACTTTGGAGGGAGCCAGAGTTCCTCACAGTGCTTTTTCTCCATCAAATCTATCCCCCACAGCCGATAATGATGCATACCAAGATTTGACAGAGAACTCCCCTCTAGAGTCCCAAATCCATCTCCTTGAGTCAACCCCCTCCTTGAATTCAAACTCTTGCAAGATTGATAACAGGCGAGCAATTCTGAAGTTTAAGTTCCAACCTCAACCATGACGGTCACTAGTAGACACATCAGCAATAGAAGCACCTTGATTTATCAGAATTTAATAGTATTTATTAGAATTTTATATATTAAATGAGGTTACATTTACCTTAATTTAAAATTAAAATTTTAAAAACAGATAATTAATAAACGGGTTAAGCAGGTTCAACCCGTTTATTGACAGGTTGGGTTTGGTTCATTAATTTCCCATCCCAATAGTCTATACAGCTTTCTTTCTTTTCTTTTTCCTATTTTCCTGTCCCTATGTAATTTATTTTGCTGTTTTGTTTGCTTTTGAATCACACATCGTGATTATTTGTTTTCTCTGTACTCATTTTTTGATGATTAATGAAATTGTTGTTCATGATCAAAAAAAAAAAAAAAGGGTCAAACCTGACCCAACCCGTTTAAGCTCAAATCTGTTTATAATGCATCGGGAACCCGACTCAACCCTACCCCCATTGACAGCTCTAAAAATTCCATATCCACACATAATATTTGCACAATTATATACTTTTAATACGAAAATAACACTCCAAAATAATTTGTAATATAAAGAGTGTATTTACAAGTTTACCACTATTCACTTTATTTACAAGTTTGCCACTACAAGAACTCAAAACTCATTCCTAAAATCTAAAATTAGGGTTGGAGGTGATTCTATGTTGAAAGGTATTTTCTTATTCTCATCCTGGGAGAACTCATCCTGTCTTTGCTAACCAAATGACCATTTATCTGTGAGGACTCCTTTCACCGACTGGAACTCATTCCAAGTCCTGGAATGCATCCCCAAAATGACAGCCAAACGAGGCCTTACAAGTGAAGCAAAACAATATCAATAGTTTAAACATAGCAATTGGGTTGTAGCCATTTCATCTATACTTATATTAAAAGATAATGAGAATTAACCTTGATTGATATTGTAATGGAAATGAGCAAGGGAAACTATTGGACTTGAATTCATCCAAAACACAATTTCAAAAAAGCAACAAACTTCTTTTTGAGAAAAAAAAAAAAAAAGAACTAAACAAGAAAGATAAAGCAACTCAAAAAATCAATGAAGGGGATAGTAATGATAATAATAATATTAATAACAACAACAACATCATCATCATCAACAACAACAACAACAACAACAACAATAATAATAATAATAATAGTAATAATAATAATAATGACAAGAAGAAGATAAGGAAGAGGATGAGAATGATCAATAATAATGAGCTAACAAAAAGAAACATAGGCTGAAGTCAAAATAATTTTGCAATATATAGTGAGCTATGAAACATATGTAGCATGTACAATGTTGAAAAACTTTGCAACACTTGACCATGTCAAACACAAAGTCACTTTGTTGTTTGCAGCACCAGAATTTATATCTCAATAAACACAAGATTTTATGACCAAAAGATAAAAACTAGATAAACAAATAAAAGGGAAAATATGAAGCTTACCCATAGGTCCCATATTGGTTTCACGGCTATAATCAATCAAATCTTTCATACTATTAACCACCTCTGATATCTGCAATTTAACCACAGAACAAACAGATGAAGCAAAAAGCTCAGTTAAAATCATATTCCCCATCAACTATCTCAAGAATTCCTCAAAAGTGGCTTCAGCCCGGATATCAGCTGAAGAGTCCGTCCATAAGATTGGACTTTCCAAAGAAATCGGTTAGCCAAAAAAAAAAAAAGGAGAAACATGTCCATGCATAAATCGAAACAAACATAACAATGCATTATATGGATCCAATTCAAGAACATACTCGTCATTTCAATAAGAAACTATAGTTATGATTACTACAAATATACATATGAAAATGCAAATCACAATATTGAATCATTGAGCTTAGTTCCTTAAGTCATAGTGGTACTATATGTATTCCTGACCTTAATTAAGAATCAATCTAGTTTAACCTCATCTACTGACTATATGCAAGTGCTTAGTATGGGTAGCTTTGCTATCTGCCTATTTACAGGCATTGGATATTTCTAATGACATCGTATGTTTGTTTTCATCTTGCAGGTCTATTTGGGAAGTGGGGCAGATCTATTTGGCAGATCCATTCACACATTCTTTGAGCATTTGGAAGCAAATGAGATAAGAGGATTCCCAAAGAGAAGCATGTAACTGGCATAGGTTTGCAACCTTATTGGGAGATCATTGATTGATTGGCTACTATCTAAATGAATCTAAAAGAACCAGAAGAGAAAAGTTCTAGGGACAGTGGGAAGAAATCTGATAAGATAAACAGACAATTGATGTTACACACATAATATGAGCATTTGGAAGCAAACGCAAAATATTATTCCCAAAGACAGGAGACTGTAATTTGCAGAGGTTTAGAACATGGTTTAGAGTATCATCCAATACTGGTACAATTCAGCCAGTCCATCAGTATCAGAATGAACAAATCCGAAACATATAAGTGGTATGTAACAGTCGGTACACAAAAGGGGCCTCGATTCCACCCAATGTCTTGAACTGGCTCAATCTGATACCATTACATATCGGCTGGTGCATATCAGTATTGGAGCTGCCCAATATAGTTACCTTAACCAAAACTTTAAACCCTGGTTTAGAACCTTAGTGGAAGTTGATCGATTGATTGCCACTATCTGAATGTGTCTAAAAGAACCAGAAGAGAACAGTTCTCATGAAGGAAGGCAATCCCATATTGCACAACTTTAGGGTGTGTAATGTCATGCCATTAGAAGAGATTAAAGGAATGCTCTTCCACTTAGTACAATTTTTTTTTAAATACAAGGAGGATGACTAGGGGTAGGGGTGGCAACAGGCCAGGCTAGACCAGGCTCAGGTTCGGACTCGGGCCAGGCTGAAGTATAAGTATAAGTGTGTTTATGTTGGCCTGAGCCCGGACCGAGCTTCGGGTTGAACATTGTTTACCCAAGCCTGCCCATCATATCATTTGCCAATCCCGAGCCCGAACTAGCCCGGCCTGAACTTGGCCTATCTATTATAAAACTACTATAGTTGAAATCCAAGTTACTTAAAAGGATTAATTATGTAAAAATAAATTGTCAACCTATTTAAAATTTTATAAGCTTAAAATATATTATATGCTTTCACAAGTAATATAATTATTATGTAATAATATAATATCTTCTTATAAAAAAATGCACTAGGTAGTAGGTAGGGAATGTTCGGGCCGAGCTGGGCCAGGCCAATCTAACATCAACCTGAGCCCGGTCATAAAAATCAATCAGGCCTTAAATTGTAGCCCGGCCCAGCCCTACGGGCAAATTATACTTGTCCAAGCCCGCCCAAACACAGGGCGGATCACTTGGCCCATTGCCACCTCTAGGGGTGACCCTGCCCGCCCTTCTCTATTTTGAGGGATCCCTCATATTGATGATTCCAGGCTTCCCAGACTTGTAACTAACTGCTAGGAACAAGAGGGTCAATAGTCTCTGCCATTGCAGGTCCTCCTTCCACCAAGACGGCCCTCTTTTTGGTTTTGTTCGTTCACCGCAGCACGAAATCATGAAGAAGCTGGAGTAACTCAGAAAGAGAGTGGTACCTCTTAGAGAGGCTGGTCTGTTTAGAAAAAATAGAGTGCAGACTAGCACTCCTGTCTGTGAGGTGACAGAAACAATAGGGTCCACATGTTTACCATATAAGCCCCCTTTTTTGTATCATTAACATCAGTTTATTATTAATCATCAAAAAGGTTTACAAAGAAAAACAAGAAATCACGAAATGTGATCAAAAAACATAAAAACAGCTATACAAAAGGTCTAGGAAAAAACAACACAATCCTATCCATCATGATTCACAATATCCTCCCCCATAGGCTGTCTTGCATCAAAAGAATCTCTCTCCACTCCTCTTCTGGCCCACCCATCTACCATCTCATTAGCAGATCTCAAAACATGAGAGAAAGAAATTCTAAAACATTTGCCAAAAATCGAGCTTGACTAATCCAATGAGCATATCTCCATGGAAGTCTTCCAATATCTGTCATCCAAGAAATAACCGAAGAAGAATCCCCTTCAACCTGTATATGCTCCAAATTAAGCTTCCTAGCTTCTTTCAGACCAGCAATTAGGGCCCTAATCTCAGCGGTATTAGAATCTGCAATTCCAATCAGGCCTGAAAATACATGAATAACATTACCAAGCGCATTTCTAAAGACCCCATCGATCCTAGATCTACCGGGATTAACCAAAGAAGAACCGTCAAAATTCAACTTAATGCAATCCCCAGCTGGTGCTCTCCATACCTCCTTCAAAGATCGAACAGTCAAGGAATAAAACAGAACACCCCAATCTCTGGTAATTGAATCTATAGAAATGCCCTGAAATTCCTGCCTAACTGCCACCCAACCCACCACCATCCCCACAATGGAATCAATCAACCACAAGACTGGTCTCTGCACCTCCTCAAAAATACATCTATTTCTTTTGCTCCATATACCCCAAACGATCGAAAAGAAAAGGGCCTCAGAAAAAATCTTTCCTCTCTGACCAAATCCTCAGAATCTCCACTGATCAAACAAAGCAACCAAGCTCTCCGGCATAACCCACTCCACACCCATAAGTCTCAAAAAGTGTAACCAAATCCCTCTGGCAAATGCACAATGTACGAACAAATGATTCACTGACTCCCCTTGATTCCTACAAAAAAAACAGATATGTGGAGAGAAAGCCAAATAACCTCTCCTCCTTTGAAGAATATCACAGGGTTTACCATATGAGCCCTCCTTACATGGAAAGTTTCAACCAAACAGACCTACTCTTTCTTGCCTACTTTTCTGCATGACCATTTAAGGATCCCAACTGCAACCATTCACATGAGAAAAGTTCAATACATGGTGGAGTATGGACCTTATGTAGGTGAAGGCACCGTCTCTATCACCTAGCCAAAAAAGTCACAGCATCGCTCATCTGTATTGGCTATATCATCCATCCATGCCGCATAAAATCCATATGACAATAGTAAACTGAGTCTATCATGTCAAAAAAACAAAACTCATAGTCCATTAATGAATATATGCATATAGTTGTAAAATAATTAAGAAAGAGAGAGAGAGAGAGAGAGAGAGAGAGAGAGAGAGGGGGGGGGGGACTTGGCTGCCCCCTCCCCCTATTGGATCTATCAAACTGAATTTTAATGAAAGACCTTTAGGTAATCCAGACCCATATGGAATTTGGAGTATATTTAGAGCCTATAGAGGGAATATCATATGCATGTTTTCTGGTATGTTTGGAGAAGGTTTGCTATTAGAGATGAAGTGTAGGTTATTCTTTTTGGCCTTGAAGAAGCAAGATATTTCATTTTTCTAATCTGATTGTGGAAGGGGATCCAGCTTCAATAGTAGTTGCTAAATGAGGGTAAAAATTGGATATTGAAGACAGGAAGGTAGTATTGGATTGGCTAGAGCTTGGCATACATGACAATGCCTATGAAGGTTCAGTGCGAACACAAATTATTTGTGGTTTAAGGTGATACTGATGCCTAGCAAGTATGACATGATAGTGGTTGGGATATTAACCCCCATGCTAGATTATACAGTGCAACCCCCTAGAAAATCATCTCCTCAGTTGCTCCTCTGATCTATTAGCACGTTCGCTTCTGCAATGAGAGCGGCTCCTGAGTCCTTTTTTGTATGATACTTGGTGGAGGCACTTCTTTCTCACTTTCCTTGATTGTTCAACCTTGCCCGTAGCAGATTCATTTGAGTCTGATGTTCTTTCTTGATCCTCAACCGGATTGGTTTGAAACCTTGACTTTATAAGGGATCTACGACCCGTCATTTTGGGGAAATTAAGCAGTCTTTTTGAATCCCGAAAGGGATGAATTCCCTGACTTAGGTATTCAGGATTTGGATCCAAGTTTCTAAAGAGGTATTTTCACTCGCTTTTTTCTGCATTATAATTGGAACAAAGACAACAGCCAGCTCCTTTCTCTAATTGTAGATTACGAAAGTCTCATGTTCCTCCTAGAGTTGAGGCTTTCTTTTGGACCTCCATCCTGTACAGAAGTAACACCTACAACATTTTGCAAAGGGGAAAGCGTTGTCACTAACCCCATATAACATGGTTCTTCGGATCGGACCAATCAGATCCGGACCGGCCAGTCCATACCGGGACCGGACAGCAGCGGTCCGGTATGTACCGGCAATACCAACAAAATAAAAAAACAGAAAAAAAAAAAATTATGTACCGGCTGGTACAGTTACGTACTGGTTTGCACCGGCTGGTTGGTTCAGACCGGTACGTATCAGTATTCTAAAATAAATAAATAAACCAATCTCTATATGAGACTGAGAAACAAGAGAGAAAGAGGGACCGTGAGAAGGAGAGTGAGGAGAGAGAGATGACAGAGAGAAAGGAGGTACGTACCTTCTCCTTTCGGATTAGACCAGTCCTGATCTGTCACCTGAAACCAAAAAAAGAAAAACTTGGACGGTATGTCCAGTCCTTTCGGATTAGACCGGACCGGCGGCTACCAGTTCGGACAGCCGGTATGGACCAGTACCAGCAGTGCCCGGTCCGCGACCCAGTCCTGAGAAAATAAACCATGCCAAATAAATCCATCGTGTCGAGAAAGTGAAAAATTGGTGGACCAGCTGCTCCATTATCCATGTGGCTAGGCAGATATGGTTGTTCTTTATTCAGCCGGTTGATGTAGATCGGTATTTGTTCATGGTTAAGACCAGTGGAGATTCCCAGGTGAGGTAATAGAGGCAAGATGATGTACTAATCCTCTTCCAGGCAATTCTCTAAACTATTTTGGATGGACAGAAACAAGATATTTGAGGACAGACAAGTTAACACGTGATATTATTAACTCTATTATGTTGATGATTGCAACCTGGATGGTGGTACTACCAAAGTTGAGAGGTACTTCAGTGACCAAAATCATGAGAGGATGAGAACCATTGCCATTTCTTCCCCTAGGGGATATGTTGCAACCATATTTGGTGCCATCCTCAAGAAGTATTCATCAGGTAAATTTTGATGGGACCTCTTTAGATGATTCGGTTTCTTTCGAGATTGGTGGCATCTTAAAATATCATCACATCCTACATGCTTACTCCTGTCCGATTAAGGATGAGGGTCCTACACAAGCAGAGACGCACGCATTACTAACCAGATTGATAGAGGTGAGAGTTAATAATTCCACATATTGGAGCTGAAGGGAAGATAACAGTGATATCTAGGATGGACTCCTCTTTGAGGTGCCCTTTCACTTAGCTTGGTTGGCTCGTTCATTAGTCAATGGCTTGAACATCTCGTTCGTCCATGTGACATATTCTACTAACGAGATGACCAAAAGGTTGGATAAAACGAAGTTCTTCACCTCTTCTATTGTGTACATAAGTGGAGATGCTAAGAGGTGAAGGGTGATATTTTACTAATGGAGTTTATTAGTTTTCACTTTTGCAGTTTTAGTTGTACTCTTCTTATACTTCTAGTTTTCTTATTACTATCCTCCTTGGACGGCCTATCCTTGTATTTCTTTGTATACTCCTTTCCATCAACATATGGCATTTATCGTTATCCCTTAAAAAAATTGGCATCCTCCTTGGATTCCTCTTTCTTATGTATTGATTGATTGACTAATGATGCTGCGGATGGAGTGGCTATAAGATATGCTAGAAGGGGGGGTTATAGTTTTTGGTGAAGAGGCGATGGCGAATTGGTTTAAGCAGTGTTCATTGGTTTATTTGTTCCTATATTTTTTTATGTCGTGTCCTGTTTCCATGACAATTTTTAGATCCCTGTTTTGAGGCTATTTTGCCCGTTATTTTACCATCTCGATATAATTCTATCTCAATAAAATCGGTGTTATTCATTAAAAAGGCTAAATTGAGCATAACAGCATAAAGAACACTACCTGAAGGCACCGCACGTATCTCTTTGTATATCCTAAATCATTTACTAATGGTACCTCCAAAGCTTTTGCCAATTGACGAGCAGATGCAACAAACCTGAAGCGGGATTGTATATATTAGCCAAAATAGCAAAATAAGAATCACATAATGGAAACAGATCAGAACAAGTTCAGGAACTGAGACTAATGTAATACAAGAATCAAGTAATTTAATACATAAAGCACATCATGGGGTAAAGGCTGTATGTGCACCGAAAATTTTACATGAATCACTGTAAATTCCAATTATTCCATGTCACCAAGCCTTTGATTTGATTGTGCTATATCCTACTAAAACTTCACAAGAACACATTGCAACTCTTATTGCATTGGACCCTAGGCGGATGGCAGCAAGGTGGTCACCTATGCAGCCACTTAGTTCATTTTTATTGTACTTGGAACTCCATAAATAAGAATGTCATTTTATTGTACTTGTAACTCCATAACTAAGAATGACACGAATGCACTAAACTAAGGATCTGAAAGTAGGATAATGAGAGTAACAGATAGTTATAAGAAAAGATCAATTTGATGGCATTGACAATGATGATGTTAAATCATTGTGATCCACGCCATAGACAAGTTAACTTACTTTCTCTTTTTCATTGAAGCAATTTATGCAGATTGTAAAAGACATTTAGAACCAAATTGTTTTCCTCCATTAACTTCGATATGTACGTTATATATTGATTCAAGCAAAAAATATATTTCTTAAATTTTTTGTTGCCAAGGCATATCTTAATGTAGTGATGTTTCATCAAATAAGCGACGCCCAATTACACATATTCTCGTACATGCATACCTTAGAAATACTTTCTCATCACACTGTATGTGATGTGTGTAGAGTATATTTGGTAACTGAGAAGGGATTACAGAAAAATCTAACAAGCAAATACAAGCAGCAGAATACAGATCATTGTAGCGAACGAAAGAAAGATCTCAAGTAGCATGTCTTCAAAAACAGTAGAAAGATAGAACACATAGCAGCAGTATGAGCTTTTTTACATGAATAGAAGTACAACATAGCAGAAGTATAAGCTTTTTTAATGAATAGAAGTACAACATAGATTCAACTATGTTTTCTCATTCAGGGCATTCAAATGTTCAAAAGAATAAAAGGCAACAATGGATAATATCATCAAAAAACAGACTAAAAAAATATAGCAATGCACAGTTGCTCAAATATTTTGCCAAAACAGGCACAAAATAGGATTGACTTACATATTACAGTTATTGTGTAAATCTTGAGTAGATAAATTGGATGATGCATTTTGAGTAGCAACC
>JAUPMG010004900.1:0-15955 GCA_031762675.1 Pachysandra terminalis | reverse complement strand
TCCTGTGAGCGCCCTGTGGTGTAGAGACAACACCCAGGGGTGAAAATACCATTTCGCATTTCACCTCTTGGGGGTAGTTTTGGTGGGGCTCGCTCTTGGGTGTTGTCTCTACATCACAGGGCGCTTACAGGACTTCTGCTCACAGAAGATCCGCTCCCGAATCCGACTATCGTATGGAGCACGGATTTTTGCCACGCAGTCTCGTGCACCTCATGCGTGGGTTAATGCTCACTTCCGTTAAGTTTTTGAAAAAAAAAAAGAAACAAATCAGAAGTAAAATTGAACCCGAGAGAAAATCGAAATTCATCTTCCTGCCGCTTCTCCTTCAGTCGTGTCTTCTTCACAAAGCTGGTTTGTTTGTTTTTTCTCTTCTTTCTTTTCCCTCCTTTCTTCACAAGCTTTTATTTGTTGTTGGATCTCTCTCTCTAATCTATCTTCTTTGCAAAACCTAAATCCTCTCTATCTCTCTAATATTTCTTCTTTGAAAAACCTAAATCTCTCTCTCTCTCTCTCTCTCTCTCTCTCTCTCTCTCTCTGCAAAACCTAAATTCCATTGTGTCTGCAAAACCCCAACCGAATCCATCACAAAAACCCCAAAACCTTAGACAAAACCAGATTTTCTCTCAAGTTATAGAGAGAGAGAGAGAGAGAGAGAGAGAGAGAGAGAGAGAGATCTAATTACAAATAAAAGCTTGTGCAGAAAGGAGAGAAGAGAAAGAAAAATAAAACATAAACAGACCAGCTTTGTGAAGAAGATTCGGCTGAGAGAGGAGCGGGAAGATGATTTTAGAATTTCTCTTGGGTTCAATTTTACATTCAATTTTTTTTTTTTCAAAAACTTAACAGAAGTGAGCGTTAACCCAAGCGTGAGGTGCATGAGACTATCGGCTGGATGCGTGGCGGAAATCCGCACACTGTCTAGACGATAGTCCAGACACCTAGACCACATGACATGCTCTCGAGGTAAATGGGGTTTTTTAAAACTGAAAGGAGGTCTCTGTGGTTCAAGAAAACATGAAGGGAAATAAGTGTAAATTACTCTTAAAATTTACTAAGCTTTTTGAGAGTAACACGGTTTTGGTTGGTATCCAGTATCGTAACCTCTTTGAGATGCCCTACCCAAGCTCAACAGTGACTACGCAAACCCGTTTATTGCCACCCGTATCTATATAAGATACGGTTGCATATTTTCCGTTGGAATTTTTTTAGGCCAAATGCAGTCTACAAATGCAGCCAAACCTTCATGAATCTTTCATGACCCAAGTGAGTAAAAGAATAGCAATATATAATCTTTTAAAAATATGATGTTTGGACCCACAATATCAATTGGTCGGATGGCAATGGATCGGGTTGAGTATTTACCAATGAGTCTCAACCTTCTATAAAAGAAGTAGGATCCGGATCCTCTTAAGGTTCAATTATCTGTTAGTTGATTTGAAACCAATCTGGGACAAAAACCTAATTAAAAAATATTTAAAATTTCAAGCACAAAAGTCAAGGAAAAAATACTTTATCATTAAAAATGATGTAACATTTTCATCCCACGTGTCGTCTTCTGATTGATAACAAGTGATTGTAACTTGAGAGGATCCCGTTCCAAAGAGGAAAGAGGAAGATGATAAAGAATAAAAAGGATAATGTAGAAAAGTAATGATAATAATAATAATAATGCGTCTTAACCTAATGTAAGCCAAACCTTCATGAATCTTAAATTTGTAGACTGCATTTAGCCTGATTTGTGCTTTTGGATAAGCACTCATCAGATAAGCGGCTCAATGGGAGAAAAGTTTATGGGTAAAATAGATATTATGAAAATATTACTAAATTTTAGAAATAGCTTTCCGTATAAGTGATAAGAGAAGCTATTTTCAGCAGCTTCTCTTTATAGGTAGCTTTTCTCCATTGCTTATGGGTTAGCACTTATTAATTAAGTGTTACCAAACACACATTTAATTTTTAAAAAAATGCTTTTATAAGCTATAAGATGAAATAAGTAGTTATATAAGCTGGGCCAAATGCAGCCTTAGCTATTCGTCTAACCCATTGAATTCTTCTTTATTTTACAAAAAAATATTTAAAATAGTAAGTGACAATTATTTTATATATAATATCAGATATTAAACACTTACTAAATATAGTATACTTGAATTATATTACATATTAATTATTTTATTTATATATATAAATGAAACATATAATATTGAGTATTGATGATGACTCAATTTGGAAATTGATATAATCCAATCATATTTTAACACGTGGCAAGGACAATTGTGTAAATACACAATTTTTGTATAAATTCGAAATTTGAATATTATTAGAAAGAATATATTTCGAAATACCTACTTAAGATAGGTCTCAAATCTTATTCTTGAAAGAGAACTTTCAAGATATTATGTTGCCTTAGACAATAAAAGGGCAATTCAGGTTAACCACCTCGAGAGGGTCAATTCGTCATTTCATCATAAAGAAGTTATCAACATATTGTTATCTTTATGTTGTAGTTATTGCCAGACATTTCGAGATAGAATCTTGAAATAACAAATTTACTATCCCAAAGTCATGTAACTGTTAGGGATATAGTCATATAATTAAAGTAAAGACAACTTTCGAGATATTAACTCGAAATGATCATATAAGCATAAAGTTATGAATTATAAGGGAACACTCCCTGATATTCATTACTCTTCGAAATTGGTAAATTCGACCTTACTCATTTAAAACAATTGGTGAAATAAACATTAGACCTTCAAGAATGGAGGACCAGAGAGGTAAGTCCTATCAAGATCTCTAGAATCTTGAAACATTTAAGGACTTGAAACAACATAGAACGGTAATATATCATTAATGATATAACGACATATTCATTACTAATCCAAGCGTTTCGAATATATTCATTTGAACGTTATGATCATTAATGAAGCGTTTTGAACATTCGAATCAAAATGCTTGTATGCATTAATGAAACGTTTTGCGTGAATTGAATGAAACGTTGCAAATGGCTCAGTAATGAATCTGAAGCTATAAAAGGTGAATGATACATCAGAAAGAAGGATTGGATTCCTTGGCATTCTTGACTTTCTCTGAGAAATTAGCAGAGCAATTGTCTCGAGAATCCTCTTTCTGAATTGAAGTTATGTGTGAACCTTTCTGTTCATTCCTGACTGATCCTTGTTCTTACCCCACTCATATCTCATAAGGAAACCTTTCACTGGAATGGTCTTCTTTGATATAGGCCAGTGAAAGCAGGTATTTCGAACCTCATGTTGCACAAATCTTCAAGGGTAACTTATTTACCGGTTTGTGCATCACCATTTTTGGCGACTTCGCTGGGGAACTTGTTTGTTTCCTACCATTTTTATTGATCAGTCAAATTGTTCAGATGGCCCCAGAGTTACCTACTATCAATGTTACTGGGACTCAGGATCTTTCTGTAGATCCTACGACCAACACAGTTAATCCATCAGTTGGATTTGTTGCTGCATCAGCAGGACCTTCTACTTCAACTTCATCACTGTCGCCTGAAGACAGGATAGCTACTATGCTGGAAAGGATGACAGCTATGCACCAGGAAATGATGACATTATTGGCTCATCAGGCTGCAGCCACTGCTCAAGCTGTGCCTCAGATAGCTCTACACCATCATAGCCATTGACATCATTTCCGCCAGTTATTACTGCCAACATTTCAAGAGAGGAACCTTTTAGGTCTACTTTCGAGAATTGTTCTGGTGTTTTACCACCACAGTCACAACCATCACCGGCAATTGCCACACCTACTATTTTATCACCACAAATGCATTCATTACCAACAATTGTCACATCTTCCATTTTGCCAACCATATCAGCTTCTCCCCATTTTGCTACACTTGAGGAAGTTGCATCTTTGATTAAGAAATCACAGACTCAAGATCCTGAATGGATCAATAGTGATTTCTTTCCACCTTATTCTCTTTCACTTTTGAGCAAACCTTACCCAAAGGACTATGTGAGTCCTAATTCCCTAAATTTACTGGTTAAACAGGGAATGTGAATGAGCACATAAGTCGCTTCATTGAAGCTTTGAGGGCTCATGCCTCGAATAATGATCTCAAGTTGAGGGAATTTTCGAAATCCCTAATAGACCAAGCCTACACCTGGTACAATAACCTTAAGTCAGGATCTGTGGACACGTGGGAGGATATGGCTGCTCTCTTCCACAAGAAATTTTATAACACTATACAGATATACACAATCATCGATCTCAGCAGGGACCATCAAGGTCATTCTGAGGGCCTTGTTGAGTATGTCAAACGATTTCGAGATTTGGTGATGTCCCATACTGAGACAATCGCTGAGGCTCAATCAGTTGAGTCTTGTATCATTGGGATCCTTCCTGAATACAGGATCAACTTAGAGAATATGGGAATCACAAGTTTCACTAGGCTTTATGATGCGGTTCGAAAGCTCAGTGTCTCATTGCCGAGTATCTCCAAGAAGAACGAGCGGAAGAGGAATGAAACTATCCTGATTGAGGATAGTCCTTCCAAGAAGAACAAGGGGAATGAGAAAAAGAATTCTCGAGGTCTTCCACCCGAGCCGGATTGCACACCAGCTCAATTTAATGTTTTGTTCGAAAATTGGGTGAAAGATGACCGTGTTAAACCTCTCAACCCGAAGAAAGCACCATCAGCAAAAGATCGGAACAATCCGAAATTTTGTAATTCCATCAGACTATAGGCCATAGCACCTATGATTGCTATTCTGTGAGAAGGCTTTACAGTCTTCAAGTAAAGCTTGGCGAGATCGAATTACAATCCGAGAAGGTGCACACTGATCCTTTGCCTAACCACAAAGGCAAGGGGGCTGCTGTCAATGTGGTTGTTTCTGAAGTCACTCGAGACATTGTCTACCATCAAAGAGTGGATTTACTGAAGTAACAGAGACTCGAGGAGAGTATGAAGGAGATAGGCTTTTCGAGGCTTGAACAAATAGCTATTCGAGCATATGCTCTGAGGCTATCATTACGAGAAACAGAACAAGAATGTGCAACTGCTATCTCGGAGGAAGGTCTAATCACTTTTGGACCGCAAGATATGATGGTTTCTTATGAAAACCATGGAAGAGCTCTATACTTGAATTATGTACTGCAGGGTGTTGATATTCGAAGATCTTTAGTAGATGCAGGATCTTCCTTGAATATCATCCCAATTGGCATATTGAAAGCCATTGGGGGTTTCATATGAAAGAGTGATCCCTCAAGCAATGAAGATTTATGACTTTGATGCTGGAAGTCAGTATGCTTTGGGTCATGTGACCCTCGAGTTAGAGGTTGGACCGTATAAATATCCAACTTTATTTCATGTGTTGGACGGTGAGCTAACGTATCATATTTTGCTTGGAAGACCTTGGATACACAGATGTAAGATTGTTCCCTCGAATTATCATCAGTGTTGCAAGGGGATTTGAAATGTCAAGATGATTTGACTTGTTGCTGATCCTTGCTCATTTGACCAAATCGAGGTTCGTTTAGCGGATGCTGCTGCGTATGATGAACTTGCACCAACTGGCGAGTGTTAGGTTTCTCTCCCTCGAGGGATATCACTTCCTGCGTGGCCATTACTCCAGGCTAATCCTGATATGCCTGTCTTGGAATCTGGACCTTCGAAGAGAAAGGTTAAGGAAGAAAAGAAGAAAGAACAAGAAAAAGAGAAGAAATAGCTGAAGAAAAGACAGGCTGTATCTGAAGTAACTATCGAATAGCCAGCTTCAAAACCTCGTTGCACTCGAATTGTCACATCTGATGGATGGATCAAATATCCTCTATGGTCTGAGTCAGAGCAGCAAGAAGATTCTCTTTCGAAATCTGTTTCGAAAGGAATAACGATTAGAGAGCCTGAGCCTAAAGCATATCATGTCAAAATTCCAAGTGATGAGGATAGTGATGACATCCCATCAATTGCCGAGATTTTCGAAGTGCATCATGAGATACAAGCAGCACCAGAACAAATAGAAGATAATGTAAAGAAGTCTGTTCTCAAAACCATGGAAATCTCTCAGAACCAGGGGAAGAGAGGAAGACTATCTTTATTAATGTAAACTTATCTCCTGAGGAGAAAGAAAAACTTGTAATTCTTTTGAAAGCTAATAAAGATGTGTTTGCTTGGTGCTACGATGACATGTGTGGACTGGATCCTCAGCTAGTCACGCATAGATTATATTTATCATCTGATGTTAAACCTGTCAAGCAGTATCTCGAACTTTCAAGCCCGAGATTGAACTACAAATCAAAGCTGAAATCGAGAAGCTCCTGAAGGCTGGTTTTATCATTCCAATACAACATCCAACTTGGCTTGCGAATGTTGTGCCTGTAAAGAAGAAGAATGGACAAATCAAATGCTGTGTTAACTTTCGAGATCTCAAGAAAGCATGTCCTAAGGATGGATTTTCATTGTCGAACATGGATCTTCTTATTGATGCTACAGCAGGACATGAAATGTTTTCTTTCATAGATAGTTATAGCGGTTATAATCAGATAAAGATGCATCTTGTTGATGCTCAACACACAGCTTTTCGAACTCCTTTGGGTAACTTTCATTATACAGTTATGCCATTCGGATTAAAGAATGCTGGAGCAACTTATCAACGAGCAATGACTACTAAGGAACGTTCTCAGCATCTCGAAGTGTTACAAGGGGTTTTCGAACGTTACAGAAGCTATAAGTATCGAATGAATCCTACTAAATGTGCTTTTGGGGTGACTGCTGGCAAGTTCCTTGGTTTTGTTGTTCACAGACAAGGAATTGATTTAGATCCCACTAAGTCAAAGGCAATTCTCGAAATGGCTCCTCCCATTAATCAGAAGCAATTGAAGTCTTTCTTGGGAAGAGTTTCTTACATTCAAAGATTTGTCCCAGGGCTCTCAGCATATATATCTCATTTCCTGGTCTTACTTTGAAAAGGAGAGGAATTTATATGGACATCAGAATGTCAACATGCTTTTGAGAATATCAAGAATCTTTTGAAGCATCCCCATACTATGGTTGCACCAATCCCAGGGAAGCCACTTCGAATGGATTTGGCCACTTCGGATGATGCTATTGGAGGGTTATTAGCTCAAGAAGACGATCTAGGAACTGAAAAGCATGTGTATTACATCAATAGATTTTTGCGTGGAGCAGAAGTAAAGTACTCTCAAATTGACAAGTTTTGTTTGGCCCTCTATCATGTGACTCGAAGTTGAGACATTATCTCTTAGCATGTCCAACTGTTTTGATTACTCGTTCGAATCCAATCAAATATTTGCTGTCACAGCTTATTTTACTTGGGAGGTATACCAAATAGTTGTTGCAGTTATCAGAATTTGATAACACTTGCGAAAACCCTAAGGGTATTAAAGGACAATCAGTAGCTGATCTGTTTGCCGCCTTTACGAAAGTTCAAGAGGATGAAGAATTTCCTGAATTCGAAATTAATTCGGTGGAGGATCGAGAATGGCAAATGAAATTTGATGGGTCATCAAATTCGAATAGAGGAGGAGCTGGAATAGAGTTCACTTCGAGTGATGGGCAACATTTGTATTACTCTTTCAAATTGGATTTCGTCTGTTCCGATAATATAGCATAATATGAAGCTCTACTCATTGGGTTAATCGTGGCGAAGCAAATGGGAATACAAAAATTGTGTGTTTATGGTGATTCAAAAGTTGTTATTTCTCAAATTAATGAGGATTTTGTTGTTAAGGAACAATAACTGGTGCCTTATAGAACAACAATTCGAGCATTAATGAGAAAGTTTGTTGAATGTAATTTGACTCACATCCCGAGAGCTAAGAATCATCAGACAGATATTCTAGCTAATCTTGGAAGTAGATTGAGTATGAATGAAGACTCTCAACAAATCAAAATTATTCGAAAGTCATTGCCAGCAACTTTGGATCCTGAAATCGAGAAAGAGAATATTCCTTCAACTAACTGGAGGCATGCTATACTACATCAGCTTCGACATTCAACCTTCATTTTCGAAATTCCTATTCGAAGGTTGGCAAACTTTGTTGAAGTAGGCCATATTTTGTATTTCAAGGCTCTAGTGGAGTATTACTTTGGTGTGTTGGGAACGCAGAAGCACAACAAATTCTTGGAGAAATACATGAGAAAACTTGTGGCTATCCGGATTTCATCCCTTTATATAGAAGATTGCAAAGATTTGGAGTGTATTGGCCAACTATGTCTTTGGATTCTTTGAAACTTCAGAAAAGCTGTATTGATTGTCAAAGCATTCCTGATATCATGGAGGTATGCCCTATCTTTGTAGAAGAAGAAGACTGGAGGAGACCCTTTATACAATTCTTAAGGGACGGTTATTTACCTAATAATACACATGAGGCTCATAGAATTCGAAGAAGAGCAGTACGTTTTCGTTTTCAAGAAGGACATCTATTTGGAGTAAGCACAAATGATAATTTACTTAGATGTCTGGAGCCTCAGGAAGTAGCTGTTGTACTTCGAGAAGTACATTCAGGAGAATGTGAGGCTCATCAAGGGGGAAAAAAATTGTATGAACAACTTCGTGACATGGGATATTACTGGCCTACTATGAAGGAAGATGCGTTCGAGTATGCTAAGAAGTGCTCGAGATGTCAAATACAAGGAAATATCCCAAGGCGGCATCCTCAAAGCATGCAATCAATAATTACTCCATATCCTTTCATACCTGGGGGCTAGATCTGATTGGTCCAATCAACCCACATAGCAGAAGGGGACATACTTTGATTTTGGTGGCTACTGAATACTTCATTGAATGGGTAGAGGCTATTGCTTTGAAAAGAGCAACAAGAGCAACTGTGGCAAATTTTATCAAGGACAATGTAATTGCTCGAGGGGGAGTGCCTCGAAGAATCATTACTGATAATGGGTCTTCATGCTTAAACCGTCCAGTTCGAGAGATACTTGCAAGATACAATATTATACACAGCAAGTCCACTCGGTATTATTCACAAGGCAAAGCTCAGGCAGAAGCTACAAACAAGACATTGATCAGACTGTTAAGTAAACTAATATATGATCACCAAACTCAGTGACATGAACATTTATTTAATGTATTATGGGCCTACAAGGTTTCTAAACACCGAGCTACAAAGGCAACTCCGTTTTCATTAGTATATGGAATGGAAGTAGTTCTACTAGTTGAAATCCAAATATCATCTTCTCGAATCCTTCAGGCTGCTAAAATGGATTGAGAAACTCATAATCTGATTGCAATTCGAATGCAACGAATAAATGATTTGGATAAAAGAAGACAACAAGCTCTGGCAAATAATCTACAATATCATCAAGTGATCTCGAGAGCTTACCAGAAGAAAGTATCTCCCAGAAATTTTGAAGTTGGTGAATTGGTGTTTCAAGCTTCATTTTATGAAAGAAGCAATACTATTAAACCAAAATTTCCACAAAGATGTGATGGACCCTTTGAAATTATCGAGGCATATCCTTCAGGTTATTACAAAATTGTTTTACTTGAAGAGAATGCACAAGAAGAATTAGTCAATGGCAAGTGGCTAAAGCATTACTATTTTTAAAGAAAATGTAATGTAAAAGAAATTTTCATTCATTTCAATCTCAAGAATACATTTCTTTTGGAAGAACACGAAATAAGACAATTACATTTGAAACTTCTAGTATTCTTTTTGTTCTCATTCCCGCCTCAGACTTCAATAATTGAATGTATTGTTCGAGCTTTTCAATCTCTACTTCTTTCTCTTCAAGAGATTTTCTGAGCAGCATGACTTCTTCTTCCCTAGTTCTTGAACACTGTTGGTGATTTGATCAAGAGTTTGATTTTTCTGAATCTCGAGACTTGATCTTTCCTGAAAACAAGCAAGAGACTTTTCTTAAACGGAGAAATGATCCTTCAACCATTCAATTTTCAGACAAAGATTTTCTATATTTAATAATGAAGGCTTCCAACTCTCGAGATCTTCCACAACTAAAGAAGCGAAATTCTTCTCGGACATTTTGGTAAGAAGGGAACATAGTTCTTGATACCCTGCACTTCTCATGAATGAAGAAGGGACTCGAACATTGTCAGATATATCGCCATATGCATCGAATCTATTTTGTCATATGTTTGAATATCATGTATGTTCCTTCATACAAAACATTCTGAGTAGAAGAAATTTTTGATCTTTTTCTCTTTCGAAGATTTAGACTCGTGGAAGTAGAAGGAAAAGAAGCACTAGCACCAGACAGTAATTCAACAATAACAATGGTTGATACAGTAGATATAGCCTTTCGAACAAAGGTAGCTGATATTCCTGAACAGGTAATCACTGGTAAATTTGCTGAAATCATTTCAACTGCTGAAAATAAGAAGTCAAAAGGGTTAGGAATCCTTTATGATAAAAAATTGGTATATTATATAAAATTTATACTTACCAGTTGAAGAAACAATTTATGTGGTTGAAGAGAAGGGAATTTCTGAAGAGGTCTTAGCAGTTATAACAACAACATCTGACTCTACAATGCATGAAGTAGTAGATGTTTCTTCATTGGCGATTTCTGATGAAGTGACTTTCAAAAGATCAACACTTGAAACAACAATGTTCGAAAGATTGATATCTGTCATATTAGCATCAAATCCAAGAGCATTCGAAACATCTATTGTTGCAGCTTCAACCATCGAACTCTCGGTCAAGGAAGATATACCAATATCCATAACATTTGAAGGGATAGAGGAGGAGACATTCACATTGGAAGTCTCGAAAGAAGAAACCATTTCAGAAATTATCCTTGAAAAACTTGGAGAAGAAGTGGAAATGATTGAAGTAGTAGTTGAAAAAGGCAAAGATGTTGAAACAGAAGGTAAGAGTATACTCAAGTTGGGTGGTAAAACTTGACTCTCATCATGAGTAGTTTCCTCATCCTCTGCTTTGTCATCTATGTCTTCTTCTTCTTCCTCTTCACTTTCTTCTTCACCGTCTTCTTCTTCTGAATTATCTTTTGATTCTTCTTCTTCTGATTCCACCACCTCTATCGGTTCTTTTCCCTTGCCTTCAGGATTTGAAACTTGAATCGAAGTTTCCTCTGGAATTGTTGATATTTCTTGTTGTTGTTTAGATTTCTTAACAACTTCGTCTTCAGCTCTATAAATACCAACTTCCATTAGCAAAGAATAGAGAGACATGTTTTCAACATTAGGTAGCTTTGTAGAAGTTAACCCTCTACGAGCTCTCAAGGATGTTACAACCCTTTCAGCGATCTTTTTCTTTTCCTTCAAGTATTCGGGAGTACATATAGCAGCTACCTCCTTACTCGAAAGAGCCTGGAAATCTTTAACAACTTGCTGCAAATATACATTCCCTTTCAGAATAAATTTATAAAAGAATGAGAGAATAGAAAATTGAAGTGGTAATAGTAATTACCAAGGATAAGAGCTTTTGAGCATTATTATGATCTGCAAGTTCAGTTGCAGAAAGAAAAGGTGTTGGCCTAGGCAACTCTTTTGCTACTTTCTTTTGCTTATCTACAACAGAATACATAGCTAATATAAGTATTCAAAGGCAAAATATTCCAAATATCTACTCAAGATAAACATTGGAGCATAATATTTTACCAAGTGAAGAACTTTCAGGAGAAGCAGTAATGTTTTTCTCAGTAGGCTTCTCGACAGCAAGAGGAATCGGCTCTTTACTTCTGATTGGCTCATCCTGATAATCAGATCACATATTACTTACCTTCTGGAAATGTTGATAAAATTCAAGAAAAAAAACTTGAAATTTACACTTACTGGTTGAACTTTCTTTTTGGGAGGAACATCAAAAGTTAGAGAGGTCTTTAGCTTCGAAGTTTGAGCACTTGAAGTCTTAGATTTTGGACTTTTTGACCCCCTTCGAAGTTGCAGCTGGAGAATCAGGAATCTTATCGTTACTCTTAGACTTTTCTTTCGGTTCCTTCTTTTTAGAAGAGCGAGTTACCAATTCAGTTTCTGCAGACTGATCTTCATTTCGAGAAGTATCTCTAGAAGGAATGAAACTCGAAGCAAATTCTCTGATTGAAGAATCAAGATAATAAGTATACGGAGAAGGTATATCAAGACCTTTTGAAGGAGCACTTGAAGTATTTTTCTTTGAAAATGACTTGAGCCTTTGATCTCGAGAAGAGATGGTTTGATCCGTGGGCACGGCATCGCTTTTTGGGAATTTTTCAAATTCAGCAAGTAGAATCTGCCAGAGATTTGCCCAAAGTCTTGAGGATGCACCTTTTCTCGAAGCAGCAGGAATACCAGCACTTTTAAAGCCCAATTACATTTTGCAGCTTTAGAAAGAATAAACCTTCGACCTGCCTCTCTAGGAGAAGGAACATTAGGAGGAATCACCAGGGGTACGACTTGATCCAACCCGAACTGCCTTCACACTCTATGAGGGTTATAATGGAAAGCATTGGCAAAGTCACTCTCAACCATACCAAGAACATGACGATAATGAATGGTCACTAAATATACCTTCATGAATTTCGAGTGAAGATGAAAATCTGAAACGGATAAAGTTATATCACCTGTCTCTGATACAACAGAATGATTAGCTCGGACTATCTTTCGAAGATAAGGTTTGAATTCGAACTCGAATTCCTTATCTAAAACATTGATAAGTTCGACATCACCAATAGGATAATGATCAGACTAGAAAACAACACGAGAATGAGAACCACTAGGTTCTCGGATTGATGAATTTGGAAATACTCCAACTGGAGCATATTTTGGATATCTTTCCCAAAGGAAAACTTGGAGAAATGCAGTATCTACAACAAACTCGACAACTCTACAACCTCTAGATTGAGATTGATCAGCAACTAAAAGGTCGAGGTTTTCATATAAGTTGCCTAGAAAGAGAGGGGCTAAAGGAACCTCGAGTCCTTGAGCTAACTTAATGGCTAAAGGAAAGAGTTTTTTATGGACCTTGTCTGAAGGAAAACTTGGAAGAACGAAATGAAATAACCAAAGGGAGAGGAAATCCTCGAAATAAACAGGGCTATATTTACCAACCCCATTAACAATCGAAAGGATATTCGATTTACCTTTCACATACTCCTCTCCAGAAATAGTGAATCCAGTCCGCTGCATTCTGACGAGAACTCTTGCTATTAGACGAAGAGCTCGAAAATTTCTTCAAAGTGGCTTTTTGTAATGAAACCTTCAACTAAAGCTTTCTCCGTGGCAAGTTCTTCTCGAGATAGCGAAATATCGCCTGGATGAATCTCTCCCATAATGAGAAGACTGTACAGAACCCTAACATCTTCCAGTGTAGGGGTAATCTCTCCAAAAGCCGTCACAAACGTATGAGTTTTTGGATTCCAACGGTGAATGAAAGACTCGAGACCTTCATAATCTCGAGAAATTAAGGAGAGTGATGCTCGAACAGCATTATAAATACCTGCATTCTTCAACCTGGCTTCATACACTGGAGTAGAAAGAACACTTCTACACCAGGAACCCCATCCAAGAGGAATACCAAAATGTGACTTAAAACAGATAGCAGAATGAGGAAAATCGTTTCGAGAAGTTCGGAAATACGATATCAATCCAAAACGATTCAAATTTCCATTGATTTATTCGTCTGAATAAGGGCTTAATAAATCCCCATTATCCCTAATATTGGGAATCCATTTGTTGGATGGATCCCAAAACAACTCATCTCCGAGTTCAATACACGAGCTTGAAGGATCTTTGCTAACCAATACCATTTTCTTCTTGCTAGATTTGCTTTTAGGAGCCATTGCATATACAGAAAATATGAAGCAAGAGCACTCAAAGTATTCAGAGAAGAAGAAAGGAAATCACCAAAGCCTAAAAGACGAAAATCTGATCAAAGTAAATTGATCTCAAAAGATTTTCTTCTATTTATAAAATTGAATTTTGAAATGATTACCTATATAGGAAACTGTAGTGCTGTCATTTCGGGTAAACAAAACGTTTTGTACGCAAAATTAATGCCTGAATGACACGTCAGCCTTGCATTTAATGGAAAGCTGGCTACACACAATGACGCTTCAATTTCACTTGATTATGCGCTTACAATGTGTCTAATCAACACGTGATAAGTGCAGGGGGGCTAAGTTATGAGATTTCAATAAATTTTGAAAATTTGAAATACGACACTTGGCTCCAATACCAATAAATATACATGCATATACATGTCGATTTTTTTTTTCGAATTTCATATTTTGAGGATTGCTCGAGATAGACCTCAAAGAAATATTTTAAGGATCTAGGTCAGATGGACCTTAAGCAAAATATTTCAAGGTCATACTCGAAATAGACCTTAAACAGAAATATTTTAAGGATCTACATCAGATAGATCTTAAGCCAAAATATTTCGAGGTTCTACTTGAAATAGACCTTAAACAGAAATATTTTAAGGAACTACATCAGATAGACCTTAAGCAAAAATATTTTGAGGTTCTACTCGAGATAGATCTCCAACAAATATTTTAAGGATCTATATCAGATAGACCTTAAACAGAAATATTTTAGGAATCTACATCAGATAGACCTTAAATAGAAATATTTTAAGGATCTACATCAGATGGACCTTAAACAAAAATATTTCGAAGTTCTACTCGAAATTGTCCTCAAAACAAATATTTTAAGGATCTACGTCAGATGGACCTTAAACAAAAATATTTTTGAGGATCTATTCGAGATAGACCTTAGACAAAAGGATCTACGTCAGATGGACCTTAAACTTCTTTTGAATACCTAGATATTGGGAAGATTTATTTGAAACATGGGAAAATTGTCTCCTATTTGATATTGCATTTATAATGTGAATGAATATTACATTCTAAACGCAAGGGGCTAATGATGATGGCCTGATTTGGAAATTGATATAATCCAATCATATTTTAACACGTGGCAAGGACAATTGTGTAAATACACAATCTTTGTATAAATTCGAAATTTGAATATTATCAGAAAGAATATTTCGAAATACCTACTTAAGATAGGTCTCGAATCTTATTCTTGAAAGAGAACTTTCAAGATATTATGTTGCCTTAGAAAATAAAAGGGAAATTTAGGTTAACCACCTCGAGTGGGTCAATTCGGCACAAAGAAGTTATCAACATAGTGCTATCTTTATGCAACAGTTATTGGCAGGCATTTCGAGATAGAATCTCGAAATGACAAATGTACTATCCAAAGTCATGTAACTGTTAGGGATATAGTCATATAAGTAAAGTAAAGACAACTTTCAACATATTAACTCCAAATGATCACATAAGCATAAAGTTATGAATTATAAGGGAACACTCCCTGATATTCATTACGTTTCGAAATTGGTAAATTCGAAGTTACCCATTTAAAATAGTTGGGGAAATAAACATTAGACCTTTAGGAATGGAGGTTAGAGAGGTAAATCCTATCAAGATCTCTAGAATCTTGAAACATTTAAGGACTTGAATTGACATAGAACGGTAATATATCATTAATTTTATAACGGCATATTACTAATCCAAGCGTTTCGAATATATTCATTTGAACGTTATGATCATTAATGAAGCGTTTTGAACATTCGAATCAAAACGCTTGTATGCATTAATGAAACGTTTTGAGTTAATTGAATGAAACTTTGCAAATGGTTCAATAATGAATCTGAAGCTATAAAAGGTCAATGTTACATCAGAAAGAAGGATTGGATTCCTTGATATTCTTGACGTTCTCTGAGAAATTAGCAAAGCATTTGTCTTGAGAATCCTTTTTTTGAATTGAAGTTCTGTGTGGACTTTTCTGTTCATTCCTGATTAATCTTTGTTCTTACCCCACTCATATCTCATAAGGAAACCTTTCACTGAAACGGTCTTTTTTAATTTAGGCTAGTGAAAGCAGGTATTTTGAACCTCGTTGTAAACACCCCAATTTGCACCAATGTGCAGTTTTCTGTTTTGCAGCTCCTGGACGGCTCAACTTGAGACTCGGCACTCCAA
>JAUPMG010004871.1:0-15955 GCA_031762675.1 Pachysandra terminalis | reverse complement strand
GTGTTACTGGTGTATTCCACCGTGGGTGAAAGCCCCTAGAGGAATAAGACAGGTGGCTTCCGCCGTGGGTGCAATTCCATAAAAGAATGGGTCGTATGGTCGTGAGTTGGAATAAGCACGTGACTGGGCGAGGCCTGGTGACACCCTGCATTGCACTGCATCTCATTACACTCCATGCTAGCATCATACCTTGCATTGCACCGCATTGCATTTAATTTGATTGTGATGCATGTACTTTGTTACTTCTTGATTGTGAATGATTGTGCATAAAGGTGAGCTTACACCGTGGGTGAAATTTCCTAAAGGAAAGGAATGATACAGGAGACTTCCTCCGTGGGTAAAAGTCCTTAAAGGAATGGTGATGTGTGTTGCTTTTCGTAATAGTGAGACTATGTTTGGTTACGTGCATAAAGGTGTGTTTCCACCGTGGGTGCAAGTCCCTAAAGGAATAGTACATGAGACTTCCTTCGTGGGTGCAAGTTTTTAAAGGAATGGTTATGTGTTAAGTATGTGATACATGTTTATCTGGTTAGTTGGCTGTGGTATAGTGGGACCATGTGGTGCTTGTTGTGATACACAGTTAGACTGTGTGAATGTTGGGATCTTTTTGTTGTGTAACATGGTGGGACCATGTGTACATTGTGTGATTGTTGTTTGGAACAAGGTAGAACCATTTGAAATCTGTTGGACATGATGGAATCATGTGCGTTATTCTTAGCGTAGTGAGACTATGGGGATTATGAACTAATGATGTTGTGATTATATATATGGTTGTTTCCATATGAACTTTGATGTTACATGATATTTGAAATGTTCATGCTAGTATGTCATATTTAGTATGATGACATGATAATACACATATGATTGTGATAGTATGTGCTGAGTATAAAGCATGAAATGAACTGTGTTGATTTACATGCATAAATTTATTGTAGACTCATAGGATTTCTCTACTAGACTTCGGCTGATCCTTATCTCTACAGGTGATCGAATGGTTTGAGCCCTGGCTGACCCTAGGAGATGGTGTTAGAGACATTGTTGCTTTTGAGACTGCATAGACTTTACTTTATTTATTTTCGTATAATTTGGTTTGACCCCTTGGAGAGAAAATTTTTAATAGAGATATCCTAGAGTTTATTACTCTTTATTTTTGGCTTTATTGCCCGACGTGTTTAGTTGGGTAATGGTTTTAATTTTTTTTAAGACTTTCACTTATTATTATTATGTTGAGACTCTGATTCAATCAGGTAAGGGTTGATGTTTTGGTTGTTATCCGTATCCACGAGGTGGGTCCGAAGGTCGATTCCTCGGAATCCTCGAGATTCCCATATCTCGAATTTGGGATGCGACAACAAAGCATCCATATGTTTTGTGACTCCAGTCTTGTTTTTTCTCAAATAAACGAAGCATTTGCATTCAAGGAACTCGACTTATTTCCTTATAGAACCTCGATTCAAGCTCTCCTCCAGAGATTCACAAGTCATTCTTTAACTTATACAATGAGAAGTAAGAACAAGCATGCTGATTCCTTAGCCAATTTAGGAAGTAGACTCCACATGGACCTTGACACTGCCACCTTGGAAGTCATTCCAAAGTCTACTCCCTCTACTCAGCTTCCTCAAGAAGGCGAAGAGCACATCCCTGAAACAGACTAGAGGTATCAGATTGGCTATGACTTAGACAATCTCTCTTGTCATACTCCTGTTACCCCTCTCAAAATATTAATGAACTTTGCCAAACAAGGTAAGGTCCTTTATTATAAGATGGTCAGTGGAGCAATATTCAGGTGTCTTGGACCGAAGGAAGCCGTGGAAAGACTGCAAGCTATGCACCAAGATACTTGCGGGCTTCTAAACTCGATTCCTTTGTATAGACGACTTCAAAGATCAGATATATATTGGCCTTCAATGGCATTCGAAGCTGCCAAACTACAGTTGTCTTGCACAAAATGTCAGGTGCCTCCTGATATTTCAGAAGCATTTCCTATTCATGAGCAAACTGGCTGGAGCGAGCTGTCTATCAAATATCTTCCAGATGGGATCTTATCTTAGGATCTATTTGAGGCAATTCAGCTCAAACGGAAGGTCATCAGATTCTACATGGAACAAGGAAAATTATATCGAAAGAGCTTCAATAACTCCCCTTTACGTTGTCTTAGCACTCAGAAAATCTCTATTGTCCTTTGAGAAGTCCACAGTGGCATATGCGAAGCTCATCAGGGAAAGAGAAAACTACGTAAGCAACTACAGGATTTGGGATATTACTGACCTACAATGGAAACAGATGCAGCTAATTTTGTGAAGAAATGTGTGAGATGTCAAGTCCAAGAAAACATTCTCCATAAACCTTCTCAGAAAATGCAGTCAATCATTACTCCATGGCCATTCCATACTTGGGGCCTACATTTAATTGAACCTATTAATCCTAGAAGTAGGAGAGGGAACACTCGGATCTTGGTAGCTACAGAAAACTTCACCAAATGGATTCAAGTTGTCCAACTTAGAAGAGCTAATGGAGCATCCATAGCTCAATTAATCAAGAACAATATTGTCCTTCGGTTTGGCATCCCTCGAAGGATCATTACAGATAATGGAACCTCCTTCCTCAACAAGCCAGTTAGAGAGTTGAAAATATTTTACTGAATTCATCATAATAAGTATACTCCTTATTATCCTCAAGGAAATGCTCAAGCTGAAGCTTCCAACAAGACCTTGATCAAAATTCTTAGTAAAATGTTATATGCTCAACCTTCACGATGGAATGAGTTCCAACCTCAAATCTTATAGGCATATAGGGTAAGTAAACTCCGGGCTATGAATGCAACTCCTTTCTCCCTCATATTTGGATCAGAAGCCCTTCTTCCAATTGAATTACAAGTTGCCTCAGCCAGAATTTTACATGCAAGCAGAGTGGATTGGAATTTCAGAGACTTCGCTCTTATAAGTGCTCAGGAGTTAGATAAGTTGGATGAAATAAGTCTAAAGGCTTTGGAAAGTAATTTGCATTATCACCAAATTATAGCTCAAGCGTATAACAAATTGTTCAGACCTCGGAGTTTTCAAGTTGGTGAATTAGTCCTATGAGTAACATGGCATGCACGAAGTAATGCTATAAAGCCAAAATTTGCTCCTAAGTTGGAAGAACCCTTTGAAGTAACCTCTGCTCAAGCTTTGGGATATTATAAAATTTTACCTTTGGAAGAAAAGGCAAGTGAAGAAATTAAAAATGGGAAATGGATGAGAAAGTACTTTTATTAAGTATATGAATACATTTGTCTTTACAAAAGAATTTTTTTCTACATATAAGAAGTACATTACAAAATAAAAAGAGTGTGAGACTGTTGTGCTCCGGTGCGTTGAGATTCAGTGATGCCCTCGAAAGCCCCTTTGAGTAACCCTAATCTTTAAGCTTCTAGAACTGGAATACTTGCCCTCATTAGAGCAGTTTGTGCCTCTATAAGGTTTACATATTCTTTGTTCAAAGCACGAGCTGCGTTTTCTTAATTCTTTCGAAACTTTACAAGTTCATCAGCGACAGCTTTTCTTAGTTTATCAAGACGAGCACATTCTTCTTCCAGTTCCTTGATATCTGCTTTACAGTTGTCAAAAATCTGTTGCAGCTTACTCGCCTCCTCTGTCTCCACCAAGACAGCAGTCTCAAGCTCCTTGACTTTGCTGAAATTCTGCACCTTTTTTCTCAGCAGTTCCATCCAATTCTCCAACCATACCAATTGAAAATCCATCGACTTAAAGCAGACCACCGTCCTCTCCCAATCTCCCAGTTCTTCAACAGTTATGTTATGCAGACTTCGGCAGCTCATTACTTCTAGAAATCTGCATAGCTCCCTATATCCAATGCTCCTGAACTTTTGACTTGGTAACGCAATGTCTGACAGCAATTCTCCATAAGTCGCTCTGATCAAATCCATCCAATAAGTCCTCTCTACTTCTGCAGGATCATCCGTTGGATCATGGGATAACTCCCGCCTCTTCTGGATGGCTGGTATGGCGAAGGATCCTCTTTTCCGCTTAACACTAGAAGAGGATGCCACTTCAACAGTTGGAACAGTGGCTTCGGCAATAGGAACTCCTGAAGGTGCTTGGGCTGGGACACTTGGAGTAAGGGGTGGAAGAGGAGAGGATGGCACTTCTTGTTTTGCTTCCCCCAGAGGAACGGCCTTGGATGTCACTACAGCACTCGTCCTTGCAGGTTCCTCATCAAGAATGGCGGGCTCCTTGGCAAGAATAGTGGGTGCAGAAGAAACCACTTCAATCTGTACAGTTGTGTCTCCCACAGGAGTAGATGAAAGGCAAGAAGTGAGCTCATCTTCTTTATTGGGAGCAACCTCAGCTTCTATACAAGCAGTTTCTTCATCAATATCCCCTGCCCCTTCTCTAAAAGTCGAAGGAACATGGGAGGTTATTTCATCATCATCCTAAAAGAATAAGAGTTTTGTTAACTACATTTTATATTTTGAAATTAAACAGCTGAAGAGAGGACACTTTCATTAGAAATGGGGTAGACAACAGTCAGTGGGGGAACCACAAAGACCTCTTCATTGGTAGCTCTTGAGGCCTCTCCTCTCTCCTCCCTTCTGTCAGTGGCACTACCAAAAGTCAATACAATTGGAGCTGGAGGATCCCTGTCCACTCTAGGGGTCCCTCCTCTCGCCTCCCTCACACGAGAGCCTTGCCAAGATGTCTCTCTAACAAGGTAGGAGGAATGGCTTGAGGTCCCCTAGCCCTTGTAATCTCGTCCTCTACCACTAGGAGAAGTGCACATAAATACATAAGGATCAAAGGAAATGAAAGATGTACTTATCAAGAGGAGGAGGGACTATGGTTGAAGAGCCAGCCACAGTGGCCTCCCGAAGGGAGGGTGGACTCCTGCTAACAAGAACTCTGGTGACAGGCCCTTCCAAGGGAGGTGGAGCTCTACTAAAAGGAGAACCAGAGGTAGGCTTCTCCATAGGTTGGGGGGACTTTACTGATAGGAGTCCCAGGCGCTGCTTTCTCCTTCAAGGCATCAACTGGCTCCTGAGAACTTTTCCCTACGGACTCCCTCACAGGAAACTTGATCGAAGTATCGCTTATTTCGAGGCCTTCCCCCTACCCACCAGCTTACACCTATTGAAAAGCCAAGAGAACGAAGTTATAAATAGATGAGTGAATAAGAGAAATCAAGACAGGAGGATAAGACACATAAAAAAATCATTCATACCTTCAAAGTGTGAGCAGCATTGAACTTTACCCTTGTACGGTGCTCCCTCGAAGTACCCGATGTTACCTCGAAGGAATAGGTTCCTCTGGAATGATTGGCTCTTCCGAAATGACTGGTTCCTCCGAGAGTTTAGTGGGCATGGGTGCCCTTGGAGGAAGAGGGACTCTTGCACTCCTGACCCTCTGATGGATCAAGAGTTCTCCTATGGGGACATTCTCATCTTCTTCTTCCTCTTCTTCTTCTTCTTCCCCTTCTTCTTCCTCTTCCCCTCCTTCCACTTCTTGTTCTCCGAGCAAGTTAGCAAGAGGCTTATCAGAAGCCTCAACAGCCTCTTCTCCTCCCTCTCCCCCTCATAAATATTAAGGATTAAAAGATGACCAGGGGTTTCATGGAGGGTAAGATGGCCATCTCCTTCAGAGATAGGGTGATTTTTATCCATCTACCTCACTCTTTGCTCCTTATTTCTGCCATAATTTTCCTTCGACTTAACCGCCACGCCTTTGCAGAATTCGTCCAAATATTTTAGGGCATGACCCAATAATCAACCCACCATAGAGATACTCTCCCATCTCTCTCTATGAGGACATGGCAAGCCTCCCATCCTTCTGGCATCCATGTACCCGTGCACTCAAAAGAATCTCTGCCCCACTCATGCCATTGAAAACTCTGAAGTTTTTATTGTGGCAATGTTGTGAGCTGGGGAAATTTGATCCATTCCGAATTGCCGAAGTACACGGTGAGGATTATATACCGGATAACTACTCCCGAACCCTCGAACAATGGCTCAAGAGATAGCCAGGGTGCACTGTCACCAGGAAGGCCTTGTCATCCGACTTCAACGAATGCCAGTTGTTGGTGTTTCAAGGGAACTCTCCTTCCAACATTGTCCAATTAGGCTGCAATAGCCTTATCCCTCCTCGGCGGTATGGACATAACTCAAACTCAGCTTCCACGTTCAATACTGAAGACAGCCTGACATTCCATTTTGGCTTCATCCCGGACCAAATCAACGCTCGAGGAGCTGAGTCCAAGCCCATAACAGTAAGCTGACTCTTCACCATTGAAAAACTCAGTGGGCCATCCCTATTGTACCTCTCCCACAGGAACAACTGCTGGAAGTTGGCATCCATAGAGGTCTCTACCAACCTCTCTCCTCGACTTCGAGCGATATCCTAACACAACAGATCAAGGTGTTCATACTGTGATCCCATTAACAATAAAGCAAAGGGCATTCGAGCCCCTCTTGCAATCTTCACAGCAACCAATTCAACCACACCTTGTCAATAGGGTATCCCTCGAGAATGAATCTCGCCAGCCAGAAAGCCACGAAGGCGTCCAGGTGGATGGCGCTCTTCAAGCCTTCACCCCCAGCACCTCCTAATAGAGACACTGTTTGCCCTCGGGGTCTCCTCTTCATTCCAATATAGCACATCCAACTCGTGAAGGAGTACTTCATGCTTTGATCAGGGCCTCTCCCATTGAATCTCGACTTTTGTGACAACCTGAATAAAACATAAAACATTAATTTGGAAACTTAAGGGTAAAATGGTAATTTGGGATAATTTTTACTTAATTTCACAAATTAATTAGGATTAAGAGTACTTAAGATTATTAATTTCATAAGACACTATAGGTTTCCTTAAATCATTAAAACTGATTAGGTCAGCCAGAATTAAATTAAGAAACCAAAATAGGACAGATAACCCAACTTAGTAATTAAATAAGAATTATAATGTTTTGCCGGTTTTAAATCTTTTATTTAATCATGTTTATATTTTAAAAACTTGTGATGTTTCATTTCTTTGTTTTAATCGCCGATCGGATTGGAGCTGACCATGAGATCGTGTTCGTGATGATTGTTTGGTCCTAGTGCTTAATATGGTTGTTTGTCCTTTGTGTTTGAGCTAATGGCAAAATTTTAATTTGAATTGATGGATATAAGTGTATGGCTAGGATTATGGTTGTTAAGAATGAATGGTTTAGATTTAAAGTGGTTAGGGTGGTTGTGATTGTAAGGTGAGGATTAAAGTGGTTGTTTTGAAAGGCTAGGATTGTGCCACATGGCTTGGCTTGCTTGAGAAGACATGAGAAAGAATCTCATGTGCATTTCATTTGGGTTTTAATTTACATTTGAGTTTCATTTCATTTGGTTTAGCTTATATTTGAGTTCATTTCATTTTAATTTGGTTCTTTGGCTTGAGAATTGGAGGAAAAACATGAGAAAAAGGGTTCTTTTTTTATTTTTGTTGCTTGGTTGGAGCTTTGGAGGAAGAAGAGAAGACATATTTGGGAATGGCAACGGTGGAATCGTGCTTGCTTGATATTAAGTTAAGTACTAAATTCAAGAATGTAATTAGGTTAAATCTTAGTTTCCTAAACTTTTCTATATTCTTCAAGTTCTTGCAAAATGTTTGATAATCAATGATAGGATTAATGATAGATTTTTATTTGATAATGAATTCATGAGTCTAATTAGGTTAATTTAGATGTCATTTACATTTATGTATATTTCATGCTTAGGTTTAGATCTATGTTGAATGGATGATTGAATGCTAATTTATGATTATTTGATGTGTTTTTATGCTTGAAAATAACATATATTAACCTCTAGGTGATTATAAATTGAGAAAACTTAGTTTAGAGGAAAACCCCCTTGTTTCTAGCCCATTCTGGACCTTAGGCGAACCCTTAGGCTAGCCTAAATCATCGCCGAACACATTCTGGGCTATAGGCGAACCCTTAGGCCAACCTAAATGGTCGTCGAACAAGTCACCTAGCATGAACACCTGGCCAAAATGGACGCCGAGGGTGAATATCCCGCCGAATAGGTTTCGGTGCACCGAAGGGTGCGCCGAGTTAGCTTAGGTGTGCCCAAGGGTGCGTAGAAGTGGTTGCCGAGACTTAGTTCCCTGGTTTTGTCACCGAGACACAGTCGGTCTGCTGAGTTGGTCGCCAAGGCAGGTTTTGGTGCGCCGAAGACCTCGCCGAAGACTCCATAGAACTTGATAGGTTGAACTTAAATTGATATTTATTAATAGTTACACATTTACATAGTTAGTAATCAAATTTCATGACATGTACACCATAGTAGTATTGTTTGGAAACTTTCACATTGTGACTTGAGTTAGGGAGACATTATGACAACTTGGAACATGTATGATATCACATCAGTTCAAATGCACTTGGCACGTAACCTAGAGTTCTCCCAACTTGGAACATGTATGCCCCATAGAAATCACAATGCACTTGGCACGTAACCTAGAGTTCTCCCAAAATCTGTCAAGTATGATATCACATCAGTTCAGATGTGGCCATCGTATGTGTGCTTCCTCATGGACCCGTTATCATGGGAGGATGAGATGTTGAGATATGGATGTAAGACCTGGTATGGTCATTACAATTGCAGTAATGGTACATCTAATACTTTCATCGTGAATACCTAGTTAACCACACACACTTGTTTTCAGTGTACCACTTCGTGTTGCTTGAATGATGTGTTGTATTTCATATGAGATTGTGTTTTATACTCTAGATTGTGTGATTATTGTTTGAATGGTTTGTTGTATTCTGTGTGAGATTATGTTTGATGCTCTGGATTGTGTAATTATATGTGAGATTGTGTTTGATGTGACCTTGTATTCTAAGACCTCAAGGTTGGGTCTTATGACTGGAAATGAGTGTGATGTGAATTTCACATCTAGGGAGGGACCGGCTGGATTTATTTGAGGGTATAGCTAACCCAATAGACTTTCTCTTTGCCTGAGGGCTTTGGGCCGTGAACAAAGAAAAGATAAAAGGACCCATGTTGTTTAGTCAGATGATCATGTTTTCCTGAGGGATACCGCAGGTGGCTGCAAGTCTCGGTCGACGGACCACTGATCAAAAATAAGTGGGGGATTGTGCCTCCTAGGTTGAAAACCCTTAAAACTGCGCTATATCCGTAGAATATTCCTATTTCCTCTACATCCGCTAAGGCGGGGGATGGTTTCAGGTCGCGGGAACATCCTGGGGCGCATTCAGGTTGCTGGGACACCCCGGATTTAGAGACTAGATCAAGAGGAAACAAGTTATATTGACACTCAGACAAAGTTGCATTGACATTGCATTTGCATTCCATATTAGACAACTTATTAGATCACCGTGGTAATGACTGTATTTAGGTGCACATCATGCATTAATAATTAATTAACCACAGGCATCTTGCATTATTACGCTTTCTTGATTTCTTGAACACGAAATATTGCAAATGTTTAGACTCTAGGATTATACCTTTTAAATTCCTGAATTTATGTACTTATTAGCTCGTGTAGCTCATGCTTTTTAGCAACCAACATTTCATGCTCATTAGTCGTAGCGGCTGCTAAGGAGTTTGAAGTCTAGGCAGACCTTTCAGTTCGTAGAAGTTTGGTCGATGAGAGACCGGTTGGGTATAGCACTCTGATAACTTGTTAACTTTAGTCTAGAGTTAGATATACTTTTCTTAGAATTTTTCAGATTCAGATGATGTAATATTAGTTACTTATATCTTACTAGAACGTTATTAGAACTTTCGCTTATGTTTTGACCATGTTGATTCAACTCCATAGCGATATTGGGTGCAGGTCGCAACTTAAATCCGGAAATTTTAAATTTCTGGGTTGGTTCGTGACAACTTCTGAAGGGACTTCTTCATACCACCTTTAGCAAGTCAACAGCACCCTTCTCATTACTGGACATGCTTATGGCTCCTGGATTCTCCTCTTCCATTATAGGGAGGTATCGAAGGATAGCAACATCCTCCAAAGTCAGAATGATCTCCCCAAAGGAAGTCACAAAGACATGGTCCTCCAGATCCCACCGAAGGACAAACTGCTTTAAACCTTCCTAGTCCCTGTGGAAATCTCCAACGGAAACCCGAATCACCTCCAGCACTCCGACAGCATCTAAAAGTTTTCGATACTCATCATTCTCCATGATGAAAGCGACCCACTCTGGCCAGCCAGTGGGAAGACTGAAGTGAGACCGAAATCCGATCTCAGACAAAGGATAGTCTCCTCTCTCACTGAGAAACAGTGGTGATGCCTTCAAACAAGGGAAACCCACCTCCATCCAAGTAGTCTCTTGTCACGCCCCCAAACCAGAAGCCCAAATCCCTAGGTGGGAGGTACTGATCTCAAGGCATAACCTTCGGGTTCCATTGCTGAAACGCGAATTGCCATACCAATACTAACAAGAAAATAAAAGTAATGCTTACCTTTATTAAATTAGAATATACATAAGCTAAATAGAACAGAAATAATCCAAAAACATAGTCTATGACTTCAGCTGAGTCATAACCACAAAAGAATATAAACTAACTAACCTATTACAATTCAAACTTCTCAAATCTCTAATCTAAATAATGCAAAAACAGTAAATATGCAACAGCAAGCAAATCCAATCCAAACAAGTCCTAGTCCATAGCAAAGTACTCCATGTCCATCATCCTTCTCATCCTACAACATGAGAAATTTCGTGAGCTATGAATGCCCAGTAAGCTCATCAAACAGTGTCGTCCATCCATTTATGATATCAATAGATTCAACATCAAGTCATGAATACAAGCATGCAATATAATCAATCCAACGTAACCAATTAATGATGATATGAGATGCTGTGAAATGCAATGAATGAGAATGCAGATGCCCTAGATGAATGCTCAAACAATGAATGCAAGATGATGTGCAAGTGAATGAATTAGAAAAATATAGCTTTTTAAGCACCCCATAACTTCACAAACCAATATATATTACCAGAATTTTGGGCATAGGCCACTAGGAACTGCAGGAAGTCCCCTCTTCGTTCTGGGTGCTAACCCATGGTAGAAGGTCACCATTGTGCTAATTTAAAGTAGATGCTACTCTCGGAAGTTCCAACCAAATGCTATCTTAAGACTGTGTGATGCTCAAGGTATTCCAACCCATATAGGTGCTCTTAAGCAACCTACCCTGTTTTAAGTGGGGATTTCAACCCACGAGGAATGTAGTTTACCTATAGGAATCCTAAAGAGGAAAACCTTATTTCCCACCTCCAGGGCATTTTTAACAATCTACATCAGCCTAATATGCATGCAACAATTTATAAACAATTACCAAATCAAATTCAATTCAATAACTATCAAGTCCAATGTGATTGATGGGTACCAACTACTATGGAACTCCAAGATATGTTCTAGGTTCATTCTTGAGTCCTAAAAGTCAATTGCAAGGTCAATGGTACGAGCCCGCATCAAATCCTAATCAATAACTCAATTTACAAACCACTGTGCAAAACTGGGTGCCACTTTGGTACCTCTGTCGGTGTGCCGGCGGGTGCCAAAGGCCCCATTATGCCTATAATTTGGTCTCTGTCGGTACCCTTGCCGGTGTACCAGTGGGGCCGACGGTCCAATACCCTATGTTTTTATATGTGGGGGTACTTCGGTAGCCTCACCGGTGTGCCGGTGGGTGCCGAAGCCCCTAATTTGCCTATTTTCATTAGCTGGTCGGTACCCTTACTAGTGTGCCGGAGGGTGCTGAACTGGTGGAATTCTGGGAATTTTCAGATCTCGGGAATTTCTTCCGTTTGATCCCTAATTCAATTTAAATCAATTCTTTGGGTCTCTAATCAATGGGTTTTGAACATAACCAAACCTATTTCTAACATATTAAACATGCTTTCATGCAATCAAATCATCAAATACAATGCAAACACTCAAGAACATGAATATGATCACATGAATTCATAAAAGAACTATACAATAAGAATTAACCTACTTGATCTGATCTCAGAGAATCAGATCTCACCAATGTCTTCTTTTCTTCCTCTCTTCCTTCTTCTTCTTCCTTTGATCTCTTCCTTTGGGACTGTAACAAGTGGATCTAGGGTTTAGTTTCAGGTCTGAACCCTTTTTCCTTTCTTCTCATTTCTCTCTCTCAATTCTCATATCTCATATTTGAATCCAACGTCCAAGCCTTGGGATGATAGGGGAAGAATGTTTATCAACTCGCTTTCCCAATCCTCAAGCTAATCTAACTCAATTCTCATAGCCTAGTACGTATGGAATTGGAAGACAAAATCTAAAGTAACCTAATTTACCCTATTTAGATAATAATTACATTAGGACCCCAAAATAATAACTTTAATTATTAAAATAACCCATATACTAATATAATCTGCAATTTAGATAGTCAGATGTACAATAACATATAGTATTAATTAATCTTAAATTAATATAATTAAGGAACCTTCTAATAAAGGGTCTAGGTCACTACATCTCTGTGAACGGGATGAGCAAGGCTTCTCCACTTGAAACCGCGTTTGATGGTGGATGGTTCTCAACCCCATCCCAAAAGGGTAAAATGGACACCACCAACTTCATATCTATTTTCTTGCTTGAACAAGCACCCTTCCTTGCAGCCATTGCAATGGCTGCTAAAGAAAAAGAAGGAAGGAAAGCAAGAAATCAGAAATCTGAAAGAAACTCAGAAAAACTCAAAGCTTAGAAGTTGCAGAAATTTCTCTTCTTCAAAGGAGCTCCTATTTATAAAAATGGCGGTCTCTCTCTTCAGGAATTTAAAAGGGTTCTTTTGGCGGTTCACATTATCCTAAGAGGTAATCATTGCACATTAAATGCACCTGCAAAGCATGATAGCCCACATTTAATGCACCACCTCGAGGGATGCGTATTTAATGCCTGCCATTCTCAAGGTACGATCTCATGCTTCCCTCTCTAGCATAAGAAAACAGATATCGGGGGGCTATTGGTGATCAGGCGGCCTAATTAATCCCATTAAACACATGGCGTTATCTTAAGCATGCGTGTATACGTTTTCTCAGTATGGCCACACACACTGAATCATTTAATAAAGCAGTTACCTTCCACCCCGTCACTTTACACGTGCCAGTGTTAACAACAATTGCATGTTGATTAGACCGTTTGGCAAAAACGTGATATTCAAAACGGCTCAAAGATATCTGACCGTTCTTATCACTAAAAATGAAAGCTTCTTTAAGAAGCAACCTCTGAAAAAATGGCTCATGGGACAACGCCACATGTCCAAAGTTTAAACAAGTGTAGGTTAACTGCCCTCGAAATGACTGAAGGACTAAGGACTTACATTCCTTATGAAGCAGAACATTAGCCTTCTCAAAGGGTAGATACAGGGGTATACTACCCCTAATGGACTCCTCAAACATATGAAACTTCAAATAAAACCTTGAAGTCACATTTATTCATTCCCAAGTAATGACTTTGAGTGATTTTATTACTTTATTTTCATGTTTCAAAGGTAATCCCTCGAAAAGAGGTCTTCGAAGGCACATTTTTGCCTTCTAAACTCAGAAGTCGCCCTCAGATCATATCCATAGACTTCAAAGGATCACTTATTACATTTTGTCTTAAAAGAACTACAAAGGAGACATTTTCCTCCAACTGACCTGCAAATCGTGAACTCGAAGACTAACCACCTCCAGATGGTGAACTCGAAGGCTAACCACCTCCAGATGGTGAACTTGAAGGTTAGTCACCTTAAAAACGACTAAGGATTTTCCCCTTCGAAGGACAAAGATATGGGTTTATCACCCTCGAATGCACTCTTAGATTTACTAAAATTGCAAAGTAAAGTTCGAAGTCACTCTTATTTATCCTCAGGAATTGGCTTTGGATAATATTTTGGATAAAATACCTTGACTCTGAAAGCAAATCCCCGGTGGAAAGAGCTTCAAAGTCAAATTTACACCATCTCCAGGAAATAGTTCCTGAGAATGGTTTCCTACGTACTTTGAGAGACTTTTTCTCACACTTTACTTTAAAGAAGTTTGTAACGAAACATATTTACCTCTGATTTCACTAAATTGAGGTTGCTTGAACCATAAACCTTAAAGGATTCCAAGATCAATTCTTCCTTACAGGGACTATTGATCATGAAAATGAGTTTCCTATTAAGAAACTTAAATTCAAGATCTCTATGTGGGTACCTCTACAATATCCTGTTCACTTTGTAAATATATAGGGTTATCTTGACCTCCTTTAAAGAAAGATAGACATCCGCCAAAAGTTGCTCCCTTGAGATAAATGAAGTCCAAAAAGATATTATGGCATTTAAGTAACTCCTTTACTTAAAAAGATGATTGGGATAGATTCCTTAAAATGGACAACACGTGATAAAACCTCAGCTACTTATAATATCTGATGTATAACTTATTTAAAGGGGGTTTTGTCTTATTTGGTATGGAGGTAACAATGGAAACGTTGCATTTAGTTACACGTGTGATTCGATCTTTGATCTTATAGATCTAAAGCAACCTATCACAGAGCAAGTCTTACATATGTGAGTGGCCCATCCTACTTTCTGGAAATAACTTAGACGTGTTGAAGTACACGCAGCCTTTAAGATATGCTTTAATGCATGGGGATATTTTAAAAGCACCTCTTTGGACACTTGACTGAATGACACTTGTTCTGATCTAAGAGGATAAATCCCCCATAAATGGCAAAGCATATCCTCCATTAAAAGCCAATCTGGAAAATTCAAAAGCTAGAAGACAACAATGAGTAAAGACATTGAAAGAGAGGAGAATCACGCATATGCATGTATAACTCTTAATACGTGTCATAGATTTCGAGTCACTCGAATTATGAGGTTTCTTGCTCTGGAATATATATTCTAACTGACATATCAGCTATTTCAATATCCTTTCCCCTTGCCTTCTTTCTTTCTCTTATTCATAGATCACATTTGAGAAGGAACTCTCTGGATAGAATGGTTGAACGACGGTTTAATCTATCTCGAAACAGGCTCTCCGAACTTATATCTCTGGCAGGGAAATTGTATTGGTGTATGTCATGCCCCAAAACTAGTAGCACAAATCCCTATGCGGGTTGTCATGGATTTCGAAGCAGGACCTTCAGGTTCCCAACTAAGAAACGCGGATCAACAAACAAACCCAAAAGTACACGAGAATTTGGTCTCATGTAACCAAAAATCAGAATGTGGAAGTATCAAACATTAAACAAAATCAAATTGTGGCTTCAGAAGAGCCTACAATATTCAGTAATCAACAAACTATAAAATTAATCCTATTACATCAAATATAAACTAAGAATCCAAAAGCAACAAGTAACTAAGCAGCAGTCCACGTCCAAGTCCATCTTTTCATGCCATCTCAACCTGCAACATGAAAGGTTGCATGAGCTTGGAATGCCTAGTAAGAAACAATCCCGACAACCATCCTCAAGGGACAACGTTATTCCATGCAAACACAACATATCATAGCAACCATCATGGAGATCATACATTCACGTGCTATCACATCGGAACAACTTAGTGTCATGGAATAACATGGAATGAAGGCAATACATACAGCACACTATCGTAGCAATTCCTAGCATCATAATCATATATTGTAATAGCCACCAAATCATATCCATTCATAACCATAGTATCAATCATAATCACATCTTCAAACATATCATGACCCAAACCGGAAATTCCCAATTTTGTAGGTTTTCCAGTTTAAGTGCGACCTTCACCCCGTATTCCTACGAGTGTAGCTAACAGTAATCATATCATAAGCGGAAGTTATGACAGTTCTAGTAAGATATAAGTAACTAAATACACTTTGAACCAAAAATCTACAAATTCTAGGTAAATAAAGTTTGTGTCTAGACTAAATTACATAATCTACCAGAGTGCGCTACCCATTCCGGTCTCTCTCTTTGCATCTAAGCTCCTGA
>JAUPMG010004850.1:0-15956 GCA_031762675.1 Pachysandra terminalis | reverse complement strand
ACAACTGATACTGCTGAAACTAACTCAATAAAGAGTTCATAACATTCAGACCCATCATCAATGATCAAGGATCTAGGTATCCTCAGGGCATAACGTTCTCCGATGAGTAGAAGAATACGGCCAACCAAAGAGCCATATCTATGCATCTCCCCTATATCTTTCAACCCACCGCACACCGAGCCAATCGAAGCAAAAGTCTGCAAAGCCGACAAATGTGGAGGGACCCCATGCACTTCAATCCAACATCCGTTTTCCTTCACAGGACCTATATCCCCAGCGAAACCAGGGCTCCATTTTGAGATGGTAGTTCCTTCGAAATCCGGCAGCGATTTTATATTGACTAAACGTTGATACTCCTCCTTGATTGGAGAAAAGAGAATAGCCTCTTTGTCGCAGATAGGAATGAACCTCAAGTTAGTTCCCACCACAAGAAAGGAAATAATCAAGCTTAAAAATTTTTGCCAATCGCAAGCACATTTGGCTACGCATAAGAGTGGTAACCTCCATTCTGTTTCGGATAACTTCGATTGCTGCACACAAGAAAGTTTTGGGAGCCATCCTTGGTTCTCGATTACTGCCGAGACAAAATTACATCTCGTAAGATCTATGAAATCTGACCCATTGCGAGAGAGATCATAAGCTGGAACCTCAACTTCATAAGATACAATAGATGCAGGTACAGTAACCCACAGCTCTCCGAGAACTGCCTCCCCTCCATTCCAAATGTAGTCCCAACCATTTTCAGTGTTCATTTTAGGCAGAATAAGGAACTTAGATCTTCTTCCATTAGCGTATTCGGAGATTCTAAGAAAAGAACCTTGCTTATTAGTGTCAAGTTCCGCCAATAGGACCCTGTTATCTTGACGGACAGAACCAAGGAAGTCAGCTTTAAGCTGTTTCCAACGAAGCACCTTAATATTTTTCTCAAACCACTCCACCGACTCTCCGTGAAACAAAATCGAACACGGCCTGAATCCCCTTCTTTCAATAATCTTGAGGGCAGGATTATTTTTATCAGCAAAGCCTTCGAACTCAATCTTTTTGTAAGGAAGTTGTACAAACCAGCGACTGACCCTATCTGAACACCTACCTCCGGCGACGTTTACAAAGCTCCGACTAGACTCGCCATTGGAACCAGCCCCGCGGATCAAAGCCCTTTTATAAGCACCTGATTTGTGATCGGCATCTAGTTTAAATCCTTTCCCCAACGCCATCTCTATCTCCACCCCTGAGTAACCAGCTTGTGAGAGGTCCTGGAACAGTGATGACGAAGGTTTGTCTAGGACCACCGAACAACCCTTGGCTGAAATTTGAATCCCTAGTCTCCACACCAAGGTCTGCAAAAGCTCAGACCATCCCTTCCTCTCAACTCCCTCTGGAAAACACAAATTCCTCGTCTTCCCATTGCCATTGATCTCCGATAGTTTCAGAAAACTTCCATTTTCGTTCTTCCTCACCTCAAGCACTAACACTGACTGCATTATTCTTCTAGAACTCACCACCATCTGTACCGTCGGAGCTTTGATACATTTCTCCACACCTTGAACCAGCCAGAAACAGTCCTCCTTCGGTATCACAATCTCCACGAATCCAATCTTACTCTTCTCACCAATCTTCAGGAACTCCTTACCATCAACCTTCCACAGATTGAACTCGAAGTCCTTAGCCTCCACTCTAAGAGAAACAAGCATCATGGAGAGACAAGGAAGAAGCTTCTCACCAATCTTCAGTTAACACTCCTTTGTTTTTGGGGCAGAGAACAATTTGCTTCTCATCATGGAGAGACAAGGAAGAAGCTTCTCACCAATCTTCAGTTCTCACCAATCTTCAGCTCCTTTTTGTTCATCCTCAATCCCTTTTAAATCCTCGAATTGCACCATCTCATACCTTCTCACAGGCACCACCGATGTGTAATAAAAGCAAGTATTCTAAACCATTGAAGGACTAGGTCATCCCCATTAATATGAACCATAACAATGTTAATGAGCTTTCAACAGAACAAGCATCACCTCTAGTTCTAATTTTCTGCCTATCAAAATCTTGGACTAAGGCATCAAGTAGAAAAACAGTATAGAAAAAGGAGAATCAAAAAGACATTACTGCCTTATGCTTTTCAAATTCAATAATGCAGATCCAAAATTCATCAAAAAAAAGTGGGGGAGGCACAGGATCTTGACACCATAAATGATAAAGATGTAAAAGATAAATATGAAAAGCAAATAACTTGCAATTATAGGAACAAAAAGACATGGTTTTTGCATTGTCACATTTTTCCTCTACCATATATTATCAGGTACAATCACCTTGATAGTGGAAACAAAAAAAGTTACAAGAGTAACAAGAAAAAGGAACTATTGATCCCTAGAAATTTAAGATGATATTAATCAATATTAGAAGCCACCAAGTCAATTCTTCTAAAACAACAGATTAATTTCACCATAATATCACCATCAACATCTAAGGAGAAAAAAATGGAAGGCACGAAAGTAACACCATTTAATACACCTCATGGCCAGAGACGGTATTGTCAGGGAGGTGATGTTTGTGGGATTACCTACGTCTGAGATGATTGGCGATGGAGGGTGATCGGATCTACTTGGGCCCTTCGGCCCCGTTGTTCGCTAGGTTATTGTACCCTTTTACGGTTTTATGTCTTTGTTTTATGCTTTATATTCCTTGTTTCTGTTCTCTGTTTTCTTCATTGTTCTTGATTAGGTTCCCCTCTTGTGCTCCTGTCCTTTCGTTCTTTCTCAGCTGTGACTATGGTTTTTTTTCTCATTTCTATATATATGCTGGTTATTCATCAAAAAAAAAAAAAACTAAACCTGAACTTCATTGATTCCTGATTTCCAAATTAAGATATAAATGCAACAGTTTCTCTAATTGTTTTGATAAAAAAAATGTGAAAACAGAAATTGAAAAAGACTAAGCTATTTCTCTTGAAAGCTAAAAATAATATTGTTTGGCTTAATAGAGATAAAATAAATAAAAAAAATGGAAGAAAATTTGGTGTACAGAAACAGAGGCTGAAAGCCAAACCAGTTTTGGGAAATCGGCTAATCAAAAACACTCAAAACAACTAAATAAGGATAATGAGAATTTGAAATCAAGGGTTTGGGGGATACAGAATAACAGCACAAAACCAGTTAAAATAAATTGCTGGGAAATTTGAAATCAAAGGCTTTAGACTGGGATTGGAGGGATGAGATGCGAAGCACACTGATTTTGTCAATACTTAAGAACCTGCAAATTGGTTTCTTTTTCCTTCCTTTGATAAGAGCTTCCTAGTCTTCTTGCTTCAATTAATCATAACTTCGGCTTCCTCCTTTGTTCAGCAAAGTTCTAGAAAGGTTTTCTATAGGTCTGTAATCCCTTTTTCCTTCTTTGGCTTGTTTTAACTTTTAACCAACCAAGGAATGTCACACACACGCGCGCGCGCGTGCACACACCACAACTACTCGCACGCCCACACACACACACATACAAGTGACTATAATACATACACCCTATGTATGTGTCTCGGGGTGTTTTGGGAGTGCCTCACCTCGAGGCGTGCCTCAAGGCCTACGCACCAAATGCCTTTAAAAAACTGGGAACTTCGTTTACATAAGTCACAAACTCTCCTATGTCTTTGTCTCGATGATCATAACATCCAAGTTAGAAAGCATTCCGTTCTTTTTAAACAGATTCTTACACTATCATCAAGAGAAGATATAAACAAATGATAATTAAAGGAAGATAAGGATTCACCTTGAGGGAAAAAATGAATGCTAGATCATCCTTGCTTAGGTGCTCCTGCCAATAAAATAAGACAATAACAATAGGTACAATAATAATGACATTATTCTTTTCCATTTGGAGCGAAAAAGAATGAAGAACATTAACGATACAAAGGGATTCACTGCTCTAGAAATATGATGATAAAAAAGTGATAAAAATATAGAATTGATAACTGAAAAAAAAAAGGAAAAGAAGATTTGCATAACACAGAAAAGGAGACTTGGAAAACAATTTTCTTTTTAAAGAAAAACACGAGCGCGCGCACCAGCCAATAATGATAACCAGTTAAAAGCATACAAAAAACAACACTTGGATATGAGATGTAGCAAAAACGATGAAGACTCAATTTGAAATTATACTCTACAGCAGTATTATAATGGAGATTGTAATGAGAAAACTCCATCAATGTAATAAAACAGCCAAGGAAAGATGAGAACTAGCCAAGGTCCACAGAAACTCGTAAAAATGTTAACCACATTGGAGAATGGATTGAATATGAAACATAAGTACATTACTTTGACACCCACACACCTTTGAGTGAAATGGATTTGCAGAGCTGTTAGAGAAAGGCACAACAATGTATATCAAATGGTTCAACACCCTCCCGCACATGCGGGCTCCGCACGGGAACAATACATCCGTAGGAAAACATAGGGCACCAAGGCAAACACAGAAATACACCCCCGGGATTCGATCACTTGACCTCCCGTTCTGATACCATGCTAAACACCAATTACTCTAAAAGCTCAAGCTGTTAGAGAAGGGCACAACAATGTATATCAAATGGTTCAACACTTGTTAACCATTTTCTGTATATTTTTAGTTTTTTACATAAAACAGAAATTTCAACCTTGGTTACAGTATTTGGAAAAACTGACGTGCTGTTTGAAAAATTAGTGTAAATAGTTCAACAACAACAACAAAATGCTTAACCAACTAGGTGAGATATGCAACATGAATACTATTGCGCCATCCCAATATGTCAAAAACCAAATTTTTCAATCATACCATGTGCAATTAAATCATATCTGGCCAACTCCGTCCATTTCCTTTTGGTTTTCCTCTGTCGATTTTTAATCCTTCAATGTACAGTTATACACCCTATTGTACCTTCTAACAGGTACCTCCCTAGGTATTCACTTAACATGATCAACCCATCTTAGCATAATTTCCTTCATCTTATCATACACCCTACTGTAACTTCTAACAGGTACCTCCCTAGGTGTTCGCTTAACATGACCAACCCATCTTAGCATAATTTCCGTCATCTTATCAGTTATCACCCATTTGGGCTACTCCTATACACTTTGAGATCTGTTCATTCCTTACCTTATCATTCCTAGTCTTTTCACAGATCCATCTCAACATCTTCATCTTAGCATTATTAAGCCAATGAACATGTTGTTCCTTCTTGCCCAACATTCTGCTCCACACACTGACACATGGAACATATTTTAACTAGATAATTCTATTTTGGCAAGTCAATGTACAAGAAGAATTGGAAATAGAAGCAAACAAAACTCACGTGACAAAGAAGCCTTTTCCTTATAAGTATGTTAAATTGTTATAAATAAATAAATAGCAATAATAATAATAACTATTACAATGCCTATAAACCTTAAAAATAAAAATAAAAATCCAATCGCTGTTTAGTCCTCACTATAGGAAAAACATGTTAATCCAGTCGATTTCCCATGCTTGTACAAATACAATACCAATAAGAAGTAAATAACTCAACAGAATCAAAGGAAGCTTGAAGGTAGGCCAATTAAGAAAATACTGATAAAATGAAGCATGACCCTTACATTATTTTGGATGAGGTGGTGATGTAAGTCTTTGTTTCTTCTTTTAATTTCCGAGGATTTCTATAATTCTGTCTCTTTTCCTTTTTATTTTCGCCATTTTTTTTGCTTGGTTGTCCTCTCACATATTGGATTGATCTATTGATTTTCTGGATACTAATTCTTCTGATTTTCCCACAAAAAAAAAATACAAAAATGAGATCTGACAACAGTGGACCAGGAGGTAGTAACAGAGATATGCAAAATATATTTTGCAACCCAAGTATAAGCTTCTAATGCCATTAAACCGATTCCAAAGGAATGGCTCGACATTCTGAATAAACTTGGCAAGTGTCACGGCAACTTGCCAAATGCCCTATTGTACAAAACAAAAGAGAAAGGATGGTGGAGATTAGGTCATGGCATAGGTTAAATTTTTGAGCTAAGCCTTTGTCTCTTGGTTTGTGTAAATCATATCTTTCATGTGATTGCCAATAGTCAGGGTCTATGATACCGAGACTTTTCACTTCTTCTTTTTTTATGAAGAGAGACCTTTCACTTTTCCTAGCATACTTGTGTCGAATAACATAATATGGTTGTGGTTGTGGGTGTGGGTATGGGTGTGGGTGTGAGACATGTCAAATCCATGTCCACCTTTTTAAATGATTTTTTAAGTTGGATAAACACCGAGATCATTACCAAAAAAAAATGGAAACACACCCAAATCTCTGGACACAGCTAACATTTAGGGGCCATTTTAAATAGTTGAATCATTTTTAAAACTTATATTATTTTACTATATTAGACTTTAGAATAGTTGATTTATTTTTAAAACTTATACTATTTTACCATATTAGACTTTATTACTTTGTTTTATAGTTAAATGTTTTTCTTTAATGGATAAAAATAATGAATGTATGTATAGCTTGTTTCTTTATGTGAACCTTACTATTATTTCATTAATCCCAAGTCTATGCAACATAGCAATAAGGCTAATAGTGACGTAGTTACTCCTGTTTTTAGAAATTATCCTCCTTGGCTATACTTCACCTGTATCATCAATATTTATTTCTACTAGGCAAAGAAAAAAAAAGAACTAACTGCAAACAAAAATTCCAAAACAAATGAAATAGAAGCAAAATGTATGAACACCATTAGAAATGTATTAACAGACCTGTCCATAGATAAGTTCATTTAGATCACTCATTGATGGAGTTCTCTCCAACAAGCGAGCCTGCATCAGTTTTGAGGCATATCAGTAATACAAGAATTTGTGATTGATAAAGCATCTCATCACCAAAAATTTAATCTATACTTTTAAACAAAAATGGCATATTGTCGGACAACTTTTTGTTGTAACATCACCTTTTATTTTATTCCAGTATTGCCCCTTGTATAACTATTCCGTTCATCTTTTTATCTCACTTCTCTAGTTATGTTTCATGGTTACCAAGCTGGAGGTAGTAACGAGAAGAGCGACAACCCACTTCTCTCATGCCTAGCTAATCTTACTCTGTGCTAACATGTACAGGAAAACAATTTTACTTCTCCCTTCAATAAACCCTAGTTAATCTTAGTTTATTGATTTGAATTCTTCAACAGCTCCAGTCATTTCTCGTCCCATCTCAGTAGGACAAATCCAACGCCTACTGCTGCTATAATCATTACTTGGTGAAACAAATCCATAGACCTTAATACCGTCAGGGAGAGAATATGGGTTGCATTGGAGTTGGAAATAAGAAGACAAGACGTTCCTTGTATGGGAGGTGGAGATTTCAATGTTGCTAGATTCTTGTCCCAAAAAAAAAAGTAAAGGACGGTAGGGACCATAAGATCGCCTTCTAGACGAGGCAATTTTGTGAGTGATTTCCATTAAAAATCTGGTCACCTTTCCTATGAAGGGCGCCCTCTTAACTTGGTCGAATGGGAAAATTCCTCCATTCTGAAAAAGTAGGACTGTTTCACAACCGCAGATTAAATTTCTCACTGCTGGACATCTCAGGAAGCTATTGTTAATCCAGTTTCTGACCATAAAAAAGTGATGCTCCGTCTTCTCCTTCAGTGAACCTATGTAGAAGGTGAAGTTTGAAAACATGTGGCTTTCCATTCCACCTTTTCAGGAGTTAATTAAATCTTGGTGGGATTCCCTGCTCCGTTAGGAGTGGGCTGGTCAGGTGCTCAGATTGAAACTCAAGGATCTTGAATCACACATTTTAGCTTGGAATAAAGAGGCTTTAGGGCATGCAGGGGAGAAAAATAAACCTAATAAACATGCTCCGCCCCAAGTGAGGTTGTGCATGAGAGGGCTTATATTCCAGAGGAGGATCTCTTTATTAGAGAATTGCTAAGGAAGGAGCTGCCTTCTCTTGTGTTGTTGGATGACATCAATTAGAAGCAAAAATTGAGGGTGGACTACCATAGGGATGGCAACAAAAATAACAATTTCTTCCATCTTGTCTAAGGAGTTGGTTCTCAACCGTGACATCTGTTTGTTCATAAACTGAGATCCGCAAATGAACAAGCAGATGGACTAGCTAGGGGAGGCGGGAAGAGAGTCAATTTTTAGAGGGATCCCCATAGAGGACGCCCTACAAGGAGTTATCTGATGAGGACCACTTTGTTCTTGCATTATGTATATCGTGTATCTTAGCCCTTAGATCTTGTTATCTATCAAAAAAAAAAAGCTCTTAGCTCTTGTTGAGTTCTTTGTAGACCCTATTTTTGTTCATTTCCTTCTATCCTTAATAAATATACTATCATTACCCATCAAAAAAAAAGTTTCTCCCATCTTGTCGCCAATGCTCGTAACAGGTATGACTACATCAGTAGGAAGAGGGCACGGTTAAACGATTTTAGAGAACGAAAAGGTATTATACAGGTGATTAGTAGATACCATAATAGTTTGTACAAGGCTGATCAGGTGAATAGAATATAGTTTTATGACTTGTCTTCTAGTAATCTGGATTCAGACATGGCTTCCCAATTGGAAAGACCTGTTGAAGAGAACCTACTGTTAGTGTTGAAGGATGTGGAGGGGTATAAAGCATCTGTCCCAAATGGTTTCACTATTGTCTATATTAAACTGTGTTGGCACTTGGCAAGTACCAAAGCCTGATATACTTGCTATGTTTGGTGGATTTCACGATAGGAGTATACTGGACTCAGGGTTCAGCGTTAATATCATCACCTTAGTCCCGAAATTGGATAGAGCTAAGCAATTGAAAGATCAGAGGCCATTAGTAAATCTGCAGTTTCTTCAAAATCTAGCAAAAGCCCTAGCCAACAGTTGAAGAAAGTCTTACAAAATGTGATAATGCTTATTAGAGTGCTCTCTTAGTCTTAGGTGAAAGAAATGTAAGATGGTGTTGTTATTGCCAATAAGTATATTGATAGAAAAAAGAAACAGCATTCAAATTGATTTGGAGAAGGCTTATGACATGTTCATTGTGGGTAGAGCTGGCAATTTGCCGGGCCGGGCCGGGCTCAACATAGAGTATTAGAGGCTTTATACATGCCCAAGACTGGCCCGGTCCGGTTTTTGGGCCTAACAACGAAACCCAAGCTCGATCCTAAAATAATACAAAAGGCCTGATTAGGCCCAGTTCTTGAAAATTCCTTATATCTTCTTGTTTTATTAGTGAAAAAAACTTAAAATCTTTATATTCATCTATATTTAAAGATTTCGCTACATTTTTTCAATATATTAATAAAACATACACAAAAAAATCATAAAATCAATTACAAATATAATAAAATAACTTAAATATGCATGAAACCATTAAACCTACATGCATGAAAATTAAAATCAGGCTCGGCTGGGCTGGGCTTAATCATGCCTAGCCCAAGCCCATTCCTAAATATTTCAGGCTTTACAAAACCGAGCATGATAAGCCCGACAGGCCCAATCAAAAATTGGGCCTAATCCTGGTTTAAATCGGACAAGCTCATCAAGCCTAAATAGGCCGGGCCTAAATTGCCACCCCTAATTCATCATCATCATATGCCTTATCCCAACTAGTTGGGGTCGGCAACAAGAATCCTGTTTCTCCATCCTAACATGTCAAAAACCATATCTTCAAACAAATTATGTATGCAAATCTTTCTCTGATGCATCTGGTTCTTTTGGGTCTTCCTCTCCCCCTCTTAGAACCTTCAATGATTTCTCTCTCATACGTGCTTCCATGGTCTTCGTTTTATGTGCCCAAACCATCCGACTTTCCTTTATCCCATCTCCTAATTAAGCCACACCCAAATAACCTCGAATATGTTTATTCCTCACCTTATCTTTCCGAGTTTTCCCACAAATCCATCTCAACATAATCATCTCAACAATGTTCATCCTATGCATATGTTGCTTCATTGTTGTCCAACATTTTGATCCATACAACATAGCATGCCTAATGGCTGTCCTATAAAATTTTCCCTTTAATTTGAGTGGAACACGTCGATCACATAACACTCCAGAAGCACTTCTCTACAAAAGCCATCTAGTTCTAATTTTATGAGCAACATCCTCATCAATATTTCCCTCTTTATGGATAATAGATCCTAGATAACGAAATTGATTGCTTTTAGGAATAACTTGGTTTTCAATTCTTGGTGTTGCTTCACCTCTACAATTGTTTGTGCTAAAGTTACATTCCATGTACTCAGTCGTAGGTCGACTTATCCTAAAACCTTTTGATTTGAAGATCTCCCTCCATAACTTTAATTTTTCATTTACTCCCTCTAGTTCGGTCTACTAAAACTACATCATCTGCAAAAAGCATACACCAAGGCACCTCCTCTTGAATACGAGTAGTTAATCCATCCATAATTAAAGCAAAAAGATAGAAACTCATAGCTGAAGCTTTATGTAAACCAATCTTTACTGGGAACTCATTTGTCTCGCTACCTACAACTCTCACCCTAGTTACCGCTCCTTCGTACATGTCTTTAATAACCTCGACATATCTGATTGGTACTCTTTTCTTGCTTAAACCCACTAAACTAACTCTCAAGGGACTCTATAATATGCTTTCTCTAGATCGATAAAAACCATGTGAAGACCTCTCCTCTTCTCTCTAAACTTCTCCATTAATTGCCTAAGTAAAAAAGATAGCCTCAATGGTAGACCTCCCTGGCATAAAGCCAAAATGATTTTCCGACACCTGAGTCATTCTTCTCAACCTTTACTCCATCAATCTTTCCCATAATTTCATGCTAACTGACAAGCTTAATTCCACGATAATTAGTACAATTCTGAACATCTCCTTTATTTTTATATATAGGTATTATCGTGCTCTTCCTCCAAGCATTTGGAATTTTTCTAGTCCTTAAGATTCCATAAAATAATTTGGCCAACCACAGTATACCGATCTATCCCATGCACTTCCACCCTTCAATTGGAATAACATTGGGTCCTAAAGCCTTTCCTATTTTCATCTTGGCTAAAGTTCTCTTTACTTCAGAGACCTTAATTCTACGAACACAGCATTGTTCACTTGCCTCTCCAATAACCACATATGCACTTGACCCACAACTATATGTACCTTCATCATATAACAATTTTTGAAAATATTCTCTCCACCTTTCTTTCTTTTCTTTTTTTTGATGAATCATGAATATATATAAAGATAGAGAGAAAACAAAGGAGTACATCTACCACGGTTGTAGCGATGACCTAAAACCAATGGAGCAAAAACATAAAAAAAAAATAAAGAGGCCATAGAAAAACATCTCAAACCAAAAACAAAACAGGACCCGCAGCCAAGTAGCCATTGACTCAAAAGCAAAGGTCCTAGGCCCGTAAAATCCCAAATCGGCATCCCAACAAACATAACGTCTCTCCCCGCACCTCTCCTCGCCAACCGCTCGGCCAACTGATTTGCCTCCCTGGGCACCACTTGAAACGAGATGTTCCAACCCCTCATCCCATGTAGCAAACATATGACACACGCAGCCATCCTCATATCCATGTCATTTCTTGTCATGTAATGTCGTTATATCATCTCATATCATTTCATATACATATCATTCATAACGTCTCATATCATGTCATTTGCATACGCATGTATACTTTTGTATCGAAATACGATAACCCATTTATTGTAAAATCATATGCAAAACCCTTCTTTAAAACTTTGAAATCAATGCTCATAAACAATAAGAACCAATCCAAATAAATCAGAATCAAACACTTTAAATACTATAAAATACAGTCATGGGCAAGCCGAGGAACACCCTTCAGTGAACTCTCAGGGCCTTTGGTAAACCGACAAGGGGTCTTTGGCTTGCCGAAGTCCTGCTCTGGCAAACCGAAGCCTGCAGATCTACAAAATAGCATGTCTCATCAACAGACCTCGTATAAAATCATTTTCTATGTATCTAACATATCCTCTAATGAACAATTAAACGTTATTTACATATTCTAGAAATCATTTAATCTTGAAACAAAATATCTACCTATAATTCACAATATAAATCTTAAACATGAAATAACTGTTAAAAATTACAAGCACAACTGAATTGTTCATATAAAATGATCAATGCACATACTTGTAGGTTGTTGTACTCATATATATATATACTGAAAACTAAAACTTAGTAATTGAATCAACGAACATCATAAAAATAACAAAATCACTATGGTTATTACATACATAGCTTAGGTTTTCTTCCTCTTATCCTTTCCTCTTCCTCATCTATTCCTCTTCTTCTTTTCTTCTCTTTTTCCTTGCTGTTTTTCTCACTAATTCATATGAAGCAGTTGTTTTAATTAATCAAGTTTTCAAATTTATACTTAGAATTAGTTAGGTAAATACTAATTACAAGTTTAGGTAATTAACTAACTAGTAACTACTAATCCTCCTTGTTAACCTTAGGTTAACATAAACTAATCTACGATTTATCCATTCGAGACACGTGTCTCTAGTTTAGCTCTCCTTTGCCACGTGTCGTTCAAAGCATAGTGTAAAGGATCGGCCAGGGCGAGCCGCAAACCCTGGCGGATCCCAAAAAATTTTGAAATAACACTGACTCGGACCGAGTCTGTAATGGATCGGCCGATCTATCACGGAATCGATGAGTCAGACCAGAAGATCCAAACTGGATCGTCCGGCCCACATCTTAAGAGAACGAAGAAAAAAAAAACACGAGCCCGCTCTCTCCTGCTTTCAATCCAAAAAAAATTCTGCCTGCGATCAAGGTTGAGAGAGAGAGAGAGAGAGAGAGAGTTCTGCTACCTGCGGGGGTTTCCAGAGCAGCATGGGTTCAAGTAAAAAAAAAATAGAGTTCGGGGTTTATGTTGCTTTTTTTTCTCTTTGGGATCGGTTTGGATCTTCCGATCCAGAGTTGGATTGGTGATCCACTCAGTTTCGAACCGGGACAATCCCCGATCCGAAACAGATCCTTTACACTATGGTTCAAAGAATCAAGGTTACTTTTAACATTCCCTCAATGGCATTTTCATATCCCAAGGTCCGACAAGATAAAGTGTTGATATGAGTGAGGAGTTTCCCCAATGTCATAAACTACAATCCCTCAATGTCATAAAGATATCTAAGCCCAAAACTAAAGTGACGTATCCCAAAAGAGTACAATAAATGAAAAATACAGACATGGAAATTACTAGTAAAATATGTGAAAGATAAATACACACTTGATATTATAATTTTCATGGACTCATATATGCAGAACTAAAAGTACTATGAACCAATTGTATTGAAACATAGGCTTGGGATTATAAGATGAGTTGGATAAAATAATTGTCTTATTTCATAAGGCGGGGTTTAACCCTTGGGAAAAAAAATTCAAAGGCATAAATAAAACTGTGGTACAAGAGGAATTCAGCTACATCAGACCTTAACACCTCCAGGAAAACAGAAGGCAGCTAAATCCTTATGACGCATTGCTAAACTCTTCCCGGGAGGATACTTGAAAAGAATCTGCAGATTTCAAACTAATAATACATCAGTCTTTGAAAAGAAGACAATAAAGAACTAGAAATCAAAATGGAGACTCTAAAATGACCAAGCATAACAATGAAAATCTAACTAATAGTTTGACAGCAAGATTGATGAGATACATATAGTGGAGCAAAGCCTATAATAACAGCAAATATTTGTCTCAACTGGTTGACGCCGACAACACTGATCCTGTTCCACAATCCCAATCTGTAAAAATCCTTTTCTTTTGTCAAATACAGTGTTTCACTCATTTTTGATCTACTCCTTCCAGGTCAGAAATAAAACTGTATCCCATAAGCTCTCCATTATTGAGAACAATAATACCTCATGAAATTTTAGAAAGATTAAACGAGAAATGTCAGCTCCTAATATACTGGGATGACATAGCTTTCATTTTCTAATACAAAATGTAGACAAAAATACAAAAACCGGACCAATATCAAACACATTGATCTCATGGCTAAGCAGATATTATCACATAAAGTATGCTTTACATTTACACAAATATTAAAAATCAAATTAAAGAACTCAAACATTATTTTACAAACTTCAAGAGTAAAAATAAGAACATTCATATAATGCACAAATATAGAATAAACAACATGTCAGCAATATAGATTTCAGATAGATTTACATGATAGATGAATACAAAATCTATTAAGCAGCAGAAACTTCAACCAAAATCATGGAAGTAATTTAGCCGAGAAAGCAACCTGAGGTTCTAATGCAGGAAGAGGAGGTCCTTGGTATTGCAGCATTTTCAGATCGGCCATTTCAGATTTTGCCATCTCTAGCTCCCAAGTCTTTCTCTTGGCAAATGCATCTTCAACAGCCTCAAGATTAGAATCTGAATGAAGACCCACAACAATGAAGTGTTCAAACAGCGATGTAGGCTCCTTATATTTTTTACGGTCCTACATAACAACCTTGTATGAGTCAATCAATAAATAAGTAAAGTAAAAACATTTACCAAGCAAAAACCTTTTTCATCATCTATGTAGTATGATATGTCCATTAATAGAAGTTTATTACTTTAGATTTGTCTAATTTTAAGAGATCTGTTAAAAGATTAAAGATAAGGGCTTACAACTTGTATGTTTGGTCTGTTGTTCTTCACAGTTACAGACAACTTATGATACATAACTCTGATCTATTGTTCTCTAGCTTTGCTTCCATGTGACATGAGTATTTTTATTGTACTTTCTTAATCTATTTATCATATTTGTAATTTATTGTTACAATGGAACAAGTTTTGGTCATCTGTTTTATATTCCTTTCTTATCTTATTTATATAATCCTCATTATTCATCAAAAAAAAAAAGAAACAAGTTTTGTTCAAAGTTTTTATATGCACGCACAGACCCATTTGTTTCCACATTGCTGTATCTCATATATTCAAATGGGTGGGTGCACTGTGCAATGCACTTGATTTGCCATTTATTAGCTTAACCTCGCATTTAGGTCCTGTTCATTATTTTCTATACGTTTCAAATGCATTTCCAAAGTTTCCATATGTTTTTCTGGAATGACATATGGTGCAATGAGATCCCTTTGAAAGAGAGGCTCCCGTCTATTTAAGCTATTGCCTCTTCTGTTGAGGAGAGGGTATCGGATGTCACGTGCAGAAACGGTGAGTCCATCTTTTGGGACATTAGGCTACGTAAGCTCCTTTTTGAGAGAGAGGTGGAACCATTGGGGGATTTGCTTCAGATTCTTTATACTGATCAGATTAGTGGTGGGAGTGATGTTCGGTGTTGGCGGCCTGCGGAAAGTGGTGGCTTTTCGGTTAGATCTTTTTTCCAAACTTTATCTCCTTGTTTTGGGCCTTTTGAACAAGAGGAGGTGGTTTGGAAATGGAGGATTCCCTCCAAAGTGGCTTTCTTTCTTTGGCTGGGTCTACATGGCAAGATTCTTACTATTGATAACTTGCAAAGTCGTGGTTGGTCTATGCCTAACCGTTGTTCTATGTGTGGTAGCACTGAGGAGGCGGTGGATCATTGGTACATTGTGTGATGGCAGAAAGATGCTGGATTTTCTTCTATTCAAAATTTAATTTGACTTTGGTTCCTCCTAGTTGCTTCCATGCTCTTCTTTTTAGGTGGGGTACAAGAAAGGCCAAGGGTCGAAAAAATGTGCTTTGGAATCTGGTGCCTGGGGCAATCGTCTGGTCAATTTGACTCGAGCGGAACCAGAGGACATTTGAAGATAAGGAAGCTAGTAGGCAGGTGTTTCGGAATCGTATACTATCTTTGATTTTCTTTTGGGTTGTTGTCGGTTGAACTGAGAGATACTTCCTTTTCTGACTTTGCTTGGGGAGATCATTCTTTCTGGTGCGAGTAATTTTTGTTGTTTTGGTGTAAGGTTGGGTACACTGTGTACAGCTGCCTTAGAAGATATATTGTAAGTTTCAACTATATATATATATATATATATATATATATATATATAA
>JAUPMG010004831.1:0-15957 GCA_031762675.1 Pachysandra terminalis | reverse complement strand
TTTAAATGAGATGTCAGAAGTGCAGCCTGGAAGTGAGTTGTACTTTTTTGCATTAGATACATTTTTAAAGAAGGAATATAGGGAGCTTTTCATTGAAATAAAGCAGCCTGTACTACGGCTTGCATGGTTACACCACCTACAGTCACTTGTTGCACCATCACATTAGGATAGATCCATTTTGTCTGATGAATATATGTATGCTTTTTTTTTTACCTTTTTTTTAATATTTTTTTTTATTTCTTTTGATTTTAAGACATTTCTTGCTGAACAGATTGTCAGAAGATCCTATGCTTTGGTGAATAGAAGTTACTGTGTTATGAATGATTATATCAGTTATGTGGTTGTTTATGAATGTTGTTTTTCATTATGTTGGTAACGTTTTGAGGAATCGATATGTTGGTGCTTATTACTATGAAAATCATCTGACGGTTATTGGTCTTTAACCTTGTAAAGGAACCATTTAGGTTTTAAAACTTACTGGGCATGCCTTTGTACATAGTGGTGAAATCTCAAGCATAGATTTCAACAATGTTTTGATTGCCATGATATGTTGTTAATATCAATTTTAGTTCTATTTTATTTGCTTGGATTCAAACACAAATACTTGTGAATCTAGCATTTTTTCTAGGTAAACAATCAAAAACTTTGTTGTTCGAGCAAATATTACACATTCATGTATGTGCTATTTTTTATGTGAACGATTTCTTTCACACAATTGAATTTCACAGCTATTATTGAGTTGAAAAAACAAGTTTCTTATCGCACACAGAATGTGATCGCTGCATGCTCTTTTGACATGTGATTTATACCTGTATCACACAATTGAATGATTATCATTTCACAGCTATTATTGAGTTGAAAAAACAAGTTTCTTATCGCACACAGAATGTGATCACTGCATGCTCTTTTGACATGTGATTTATACCTGTTTAGTTAGGTTAGAAGGGTACAACTAGTAGTTCACGACTCATGTTAAGAGACGGCCATACTTAAACCAGGATTGTATTTCCCCTAGATGATGGTCATGACAATAATGCTTGCTCCTCAATCTGGATGACAATCTCGAAAGACTAAGAAGGGGAAAATGATAGAGCTATGAGCAGAGTGAAATTGAACAGGAACAATGTTTGCTGGGTTGATGAGAATTGTTCAAGTCAAGTTTGAAATTGTTCTACTGAAGCTAAAAGTAGTACTAGATTCCTAGTTAGATAAGGATTCATTGTAGTGTGGTTTAAATCACTTGTAGGATAAGTGATATTACAGTTTAGTTTCTTTTGGAAATGTTACAAGGTTTAGTAGTATACTTTTGGGCTAGGAGGATAGTTGAGTAACATCAGATTTTGGAGTTGTAGTCTTCAAAAGGTGAGAGAACAGGTAGCTTTCGTATGTTTATTATTGAATGTAAGAAGCTTATTTTTGTCTTACAACTGGGAAATTTGTATTTTCTGACCTATTTTTCCTGCCCTAAATTGTGACCTAATTTGCTGTTCTACAAATGGTAAGAAGTTGCTTTGTCAGATCAGTCTTTTCATTTACTTTTCTTGCCTTGTGCTTTCTTTCGGCTGTGTTGTAAGATTGTATTAGAGAAGATCTTCAATGAAAAAGGAACTTGAGGAGATAAAGCTGGAAGAGCTGTTGTTTGTCCCAGTTTATATAAGTGCTTATTTTAGCTTATAGCTTATTAAAACACTTTTTTAAAATTAAGGCTGTGTTTGACTTGGCTTCTATATGTACTTATTGCAGCTTATAGCTTATATAAGCACTTTTTAAAATTAAATATCCGTTTGGTAGCGCTTATGGGTAAGTGATTAGCCATAAGAAGTAGATGAAGGCTACCCATAAGGAGTATCTGCTGAGAGTATTTCTCCCAAGCTCTTTTGCGTTAAGTTATGAATTAATAATAATTTTAAAATAACTATTTTACTCCTAAACTTTCATAAGCACTTGAATAATTGTTACTTATAAACTTTAATAATATTTTTATAATACCTATTTTATCCCTAAACATTCATAAGCACTTAAATAAATGTATAATGCTATTAAGTTTATTCAAATAAGCAGTTTATTGTTAGTGTGGATAAGTGTTCTCATTGAGCAACTTATCTAATGAGTTCCATAAGCACAAGCCGGGCCAAACGCAGCCTAAACTTTAGTAATATTTTCATAATACCTATTTTACCCCTAAATTTTTATAAGAACTTAAATAAATGGTATATCTAAACTTTAATATTATTTTCATATTACTTATTTTATCCTCCTAAACTTTCATAAGCACTTAAATAAATGTATTTATCAAACACTATTTTCTTGAAGTAAGCAGTTTATTGTTGCTGTGGATAAGTGCTCCCATGGAGCCACTTAATCCAATGAGTGCTTATCGAAAAGCACAAGCAGGGCCAAACGTAACCTTAATGTTGTAGAGATGTCGTAATTGGAGCAAGTCTTCCTAATTGGTTCATTACTGCTAGAGTTCAAAACTATAGCGACAATTGACAAGTGAATGAATAGAGAATAATCAGGCAGAGCTCGAGTCCCGGGTTGTTTCTGCATTGAAGCATGAGCTGTACAAGAGGATGGGTGATAAAAAGGAGAGTAATTTCAGTCATTTTGAAAGATGGTGTAAAAACGAAGGTATTATTTATTAATATTTTTTTTTGATAATTATATTATTTATTCATTTTGACATATGGTTATTTTGAAAGATGAGTTTACAAACAATTATATTTTAATCATTTTGAACGATGGATTAAAAATAAGGGCAAATTAGGGTATTCTAAAAAGTGGGTGAAAAATTAGGTATTTTGGCCATTTAAAATGATAGGTTTATAAAGCCAAAAAAAAAAAAAAAAATAGGTCCATGTATAAACCTTCTCGTAAGGACTGAGAATCTCCTGTGATCCGGATTACAGGAAACTCTCTGTGATTTGGATTATAGGAATCTTCCTGGGATCCACCACAGGAGATTGACACCTGTCTTAGCGGGTCTACAAGTTGTACTACTTGTGGACTCCTTAGGGTTCACTCATTTCTTCGGTTTTTAAAGTTGTAGGTAGCCCTTTTTAATGGGGCCACTTATGAACAGGTGTCGATCTCTTGTGTTGCAGGAAGTTTCTTGTGATCCGGATCACAGAAAATCCTTACCCTCTTGTAAGTGTTGTTGGAGCATGTCGACACCTATGGATCATGGTGGGTCATATAATGTATCCTATGACTCACCATATGCTATTTAAGGTTTTTAACATTTGCCACACTATCAATAACGAAATTAGAAGCTTTGAATATTCAAATTGATTGGCTAAAATGAAGTGTCTACACATGTCACACACGTGGAGGAATAGCAATGTACTGAAGTTACTCTAAAGAATATTTATTAAAAATATTGATTATTTGAAGATCAAATTCTAAAAAGGCCATAACTCTATGGGGGAATAGGGGATTGGAAATCCTCTACAGCACGATGGCTATAATTATCCTTCCGACAACAATAAAAGGGTGTCACACGGACAGGATAACCCATGAATAACCTATGGGTCTCCCCTCACCTTGGTACCCCTTGGTATTTACGTAGTAGCATCTCAACGGTGCTCTAAAGATGGATGTAATCATCTCTTGCTGCAGAGGATGCGAAGTCAGAATAGACAATTTCCAAACTCTTCTGAAGGAAAAAATGAAAAAAAAAAAAGGAAGATGAGGCACAAAGAAAAAAAAAAATTGAAGAAAACACCTCACTTGAATATAAAGGACCAAACTTTAAGATCTGGAATCTCCGAGTCAAGAAAGACAATATTTGAGAAGTTCAAAATGAAAAATGTAGCTATTGATACCCATAGGCTAGATTCATCTCCCTAAAAACACCTGGCATAACTAGGGAGGTGGTGTCTCAAAAAACTCATCACCTTTTGCAACTATTTTCTTGAAATTTAGGACTGGTTAGTAGATTTTTAAATTACAAAGTGTTGAGAATTTGGACTGAGATCTTCTGTTATGAAGATATGTATTCCTGTTACGTAAATAGGAGCATGACATGTATCCTGAGAGTTCATCGGTGACCTGCTAATTTAAAAATCTTAGAAAAAGATGAACTCCATTGGTGGACCCCACAAGACACGTGTTATGCTCCTGTTTATATAACAGGAGTATAACACGATATCTTCATAACAGAAGATCCCAATTCCGAAAATTCGAGTATATTCACTGTTTACTCAATCATGTCTTCATATTCTATATTCTCAGCCGGGGTTGGTGGACCCATTTGAGCTAACATTTCTTATACTCCTTTTTCAAAAAAAAAAAAAAAAAAAAGTCTTCTACTCCTGAATTTTGTTGGGTTGAATGAGATTCAATATATACTCTTCGAATCAACGACTGCATTCCGCAACTTTCGCTCTCTTCTGAGTTGTGTGATGCTCCAAAAAGCATCCAAAAGACTAAATGCTCCAAAAAGTTTCAAAGAAAGTCTCTTGGTCTTGCAGGTTTCAACATTGTGGATCCCATGACAATTTCCGCCTTTGAATTGTGTTTTTTCACAAGAAGCCATAAGCCTACTTTGCTTGCTTTTACACAACTCCAAATGAAAGTGATTGTTTAGGAACTAACTAACTGGGATCATTCAAATAATATGATTCCCAACCCAAAGAAAGTTCTATGAGAAACTCTATGATAGTTTAATTAGGTCCTGTTTGGAATTTGGATGTACCATTGTAGAAGGAGAAATTTTGAAATCAATATATGCCACATGGCACGATCTCACAAAATGGACCCCACTAAACTAAGATTCCCTCAAATTGAATCTTTTCTTAGTTCAAATGAGACCCACAGAGAATTATTGAATTAAATTTTCATTAACTATGAATTATCCTAAAATACAGGAAAATTCTAGATAAATCTCAAAAGAATTATCTAAAAGCTATCCAATCAAAGTTTAGATAATTCTTAAATAAAGAATTATTTTACATTGGATAATCTTCTAAAGTGGTTGAGAACAAATAGAACTTTACCCTCCCACATATAGATAATCCCTAATTAAATTGAGAATTATCTCTAATTCAAGGACGCTCCTCTCCAAATCTATAAATAGGGGTAGTCCTCTCAAATAGAGAGGTCCTCTCACATTCATAGGGACCGGATGATCAAGGATCAAGAAGAAGGATCAGAAGAAGAAAAAGAGATACTGAAGCTATGCTGCTCTGATACCTTGAAGATTTAAAGTCCCGAAGACCTGAAGATCTGCAGACTTGAAGTCCCAAAATACAACATTCAAGCCTGAAGATTCAAGTTATTTATTCTCTGAATAAACTCAAAAGCCCAGAGAGATTGACATCAAAACGAAGTTTTTGGCCTGCATCTTCTATAAGTCTACAAGCACGAAGATCAAACCGAAGATTCAGAAAACCATCAAACCTAAGGAATAAAGATCAAGGAGAATAAGCTCTAAAGTCCTGTTGGTTTACTGCCTTGAAGACCTGAAGACTTGAAGTTCTAAAGTTGCATTCAAGCCTGAAGATAAAGCCCTTCATCTCTGAATACGCTGAAAGGCCTGGCGATCTAAACCAAAGTTGAAGCTTTCGACCTACATCTCCTATAAGTCCACAAGCCTGGAGATTAAGACGAAGGTTTCTTCAAGTTCTCTATCTCTGAATACGCTGAAAGGCCCAGAGATCTAAACAAAAGTGGAAGCTTTTGGTCCACATCTTCTATAAGTCTACAAGTCCGAAGATCAAGCCGAAGGTTTCTTCAAGTTCCCTATCTCTGAATACGCTGAAAGGCCTAGGGTTCTAAACCAAAGTGGAAGCTTTTGGTTCACAGCTTCTATAAGTCTACAGCCTGAAGATCAAGCTGAAAACTTCTTCAAGTTCTTTATTCTTTGAATACGCTCAAAGGCCCAGAGATTTCCATCAAAGTTGAAGCCTTCAGTCCACATCTTCCATAAGTCTACAAGCCTGAAGATCAAGTCGGAGACTTCGCATCAACCCAAGATTAAGCTATTGCAGCCCTTGGATTGAAGACCCCCTAAAGTGAAGAATCAGAGGATCTTTTTTTTTGTATAAAGAAAATCCCTAGAGATTGTAATCTCATATTTTTTTAATATAAATTATTTTATGATACATATCTTGTTCGTTGATTTTCAATAGACAAAATTTGTTTTTACAACCACAACACCCTTGAAACACCAGTATCTTATAGTATCAAGTGACTTGCTTGATCAGCTCCAAACAAGAGTTAAATTACATTGTTGGAAAATATTTAGAGGTTCTTTTTTTTTTGATAACTGGGGTGTCCGGGCTAGCTTGCGCGCGCCACGATTAAACCCTGGGACCCTGAAGTTAATGACCGAATAAGCCTCCAATGACCCCAAGTGAAACGACCTCCCGCAGAATCGAACCCCAGACTTGGTGCTCATGAGGCACCAGCTGCAAGTGACCAATGTTTTTATACATGGCAAGGATGGAAGTTAATTGGGTTCAAGAGTATTAATATATCGATTAGCATTAGCATGTTGGTACGGATGCATACTTCCTTAATGAAAATGCAATTGGTATTTTAATTTAAATGCAAACTCCCCAAATAAAAAGACTAATACTAATCTCGTCGAGGAAGTTATCACCGTTGTAGTTAAATGACCCTCATATCGCACTTTTCTCACTTCATTTAGCCTATTGGGTCTATAAACCAAGTGTCTCACTTGTCCTCCTGTCTTTTGGGACGCTGGTAGGGTATGTCCTCATAAGAAGGTTGGGGTGGGGAAGATCTGGGGTTCGGATCTGTGTCTCATCTATCCTGCGTTGATTGAAGAATGATCATCAAAGCGGAGTTACCAGAAAAAGAAAAAAAAGATGCCCCACAGGGAAGGTTAATGAGATTCGAAATTAAACACTTATTATTGACAAAGCATCAATCTAATAGAATCAAACAACATGCACCAGCTCCGGGATTAACTCTTATTTTAGATTTTAAAAATAGATGGAAAGATCTATAAAAAAAAAATCTGTTAAGTAATATGTTTGCATATGGTCTTGCTTTGAGTTGCGTCTGTTTATCCAACACGGCATGCCAAATCCATTATTAATTATTTTAATTATTATCATATGAGATTTGCAAGTATATTTTGGAGAGAAGATCTCTATCCCAAACGAGAGTCCATTTAGGAGGAGGCTTTAGTAGTCCTTAAGGCGTGGTTGCCAAGGACATAAGTGTCGTTAGCGGTTGGGTTGGACCGCGACATGTCGAACTGGCGCCGTTAACATCAAGTAGGTTAACGGGTCACAAGTCAATCGATAGAGACATCAGATACTACCTCATTAGAAAGTCGAAGTTACTTTATTTCTCAAAGGGATTTTCTCCTTATTTAAACTAGTGATTGAGAATTCCCTATTTCGAAGAGAGATCCTCTCTCTAATTAGGTGATTGATTAGATGTGATCAACTTATGCCTTTTTAGGCAAAGAGAGAATGAGAGAGATAATAACAAGTATATCGATCCTAAAGATCCCTCATGCATATATAGAGTCACGTAAGGCTTGGGGTAAGGGAGCTATTTTGAGCTCTCAAACATATACTTGAACTTCATGCCTATATAGATTCACCTAAGGCTTGATGTAAAGGGGTGCTATTTTGAGCTCTCAAACATACACTTGAACTTTTGAGATTATCTGAGACTTAGGGATTTTTGTTCTGTAGACAATTTCTCCTAGAGAAAGAAAAGAACACTTAAGAGAGAAAATAGAAAACACTTGAGAAGAAGAGTAGTAAGAAGAGTTATTGTTTATATATAAGAAATAAAATGAAATCATAAAATAAAAAGATCAAAATATCCACACAGATTTACGTGGTTTGATATAGTGTCTATGTCTACGGGAGAGAAGAAGTTTTTTTTTTTACTATTCTGAAATGAATTAGGGGTACAACTTGTATCTCTAACCTGGTATATGAAAAATTCCAGTATATCCTTATCCTAAACAAAAGACTAGTGTAATTAAATCTTTCTGAATATAAGCCACTATCTCTAACAATCTCCACCTTGGTGATCAACTAATTTGAAGATACCATAACCTCATATCCCCAACTTGAACCAATGAGGTTAAGGATACATCTACCTTTTAGCATCGAGAGACATTGATCAAGTCCACCCAATGCTTGAACTTGTCTATAGGAATAGGTTTTGTCAACATATCAACTACATTCTCTGAAGTGTGAAGTTTCTTAACTATTACTTCACTTGTAATAACAAGCTCCCTTATCTTATGAAACCTCACATCTATGTGCTTTGTTCTTGTATGGTATATCTGGTGATTTGCCAAGTAAATTGTACTCTGACTATCACAAAGAAATTGAACTCTATCTTGTTTTATGTCAAGCTCCTTGATCAACCCCTTTACCTACAATACTTCTTTTGAAACCTCAGTCACGACCATGGATTCAGCTTCAGTTGTGGATAATGCTATGGTAGGTTGTAGCATGGATCTCTAACATATAAGTCCACGTGCAAGTGAGAAAACATAATTTATAGTAGACCTTCTGTCATTTAGATCACCTGCATAATCTGCATTCACAAACTCCACAACTGAAATTGAACTATTCTATCTCACACGTATAATGTCATAATCTGTTGTACCTCGCAAGTATCTGAAAATCCACTTAATTGACTTCCAGTGCTTTCTTCCTGAATTTTCATAAACTTGCTATTGTGCCAAATCAGATCTGGTGCATACCATTGCATACATCAAACAACCTACAGCATTAACATATGACACCTTTTACATGTCTTCAATTTCTGCTTCTGTCTTTGGGTGTTGTAGAATAGATAATTTGAAGTGGTTTGTTAGTATGCTTATAGATTTAGCATCATTCATATTAAACATATCCAACACCTTTTCAATATACTTTTGTTAAGATCCATAATTTTCCAATCTCTATGTCTCTACGAATCTCCTTAGCAGTCCCCAAATCTTTCATATCAAATTCCTTGTTTAACAAGGATTTTAATTTGTCAATTTCATCCATTCTTTTAGCAACAATCAACATCTCATCGATATAAAGCATCAGAAGAATATGTGAACCATCTTCAAGGACCCTAAAACAAATACATCAATCATACTTGTAGTGGGTGTAGCTAATCTGAATCATGTAGGAATCAAACTTCTTATATCATTATCGTGGAGATTGCTTCAACCCATAAAGTGAATTCTTCAATATACAAACAAGGTGCTCCAATTCAAGTTGCTTGAACCCTTCTGTCTGATCCATATAAATATGCTCATCCGAATCATCATGAAGACAAATTTTCTTTACATCGAGCTGCTCCAATTCCAAATTGAAATTGACCACTAAAGACAACATTGTCCTGATAGAAATATGTCTAATAATTAGGGAGAAAACTTCATTATAATCAATCATGTTCTTTTGTGAGCACCCATTTGCTACTAACATGGCCTTGAAATTTGCTCTTTTCTTTTTCGATATTGCTCCCTTTTTCTTGAACACCCACTTGCACCCTATTGACTTATTTCCCTTAGAAAGTTCCACTAAATCTCAAGTTTTATTCTTGTGCAATGACTTAGTTTCTTCCATCACGGCTTCCATCCATCTACTTTTCTAATGAAAATTGATTTTATCCTTATAAGTAGAAGGATCTTTGCTTCTAGTAATAACTGCAAAAGAAACAAAGTCATTAAACCCATACTTAGTTTGTGGCTTCTTGGTGCATTTGTGCGCGTCTAAGGCTATGCTATGATGCTCCTAATCACTAATGCTAGATGTTTCTTTTGGTGGACCTTCATTCTCTTTGTCTGAATCATTTAGCTCCACCTACACCACTTGTTTCTTGTTGTTACTTTCTTTTGCCTAATGATTCTCACCTTCCTTAAAAGTTTTCAAGATGAAATCTTTATCAAACACTACATATCTGTCGTACCTTTTGTGTTTATGGATAACAAAGCTTATACTCTTTCACCATTTCTCATACCTGAGAAAAATGCACATTTTTTTCTTCTATTTTGGGTCAAGCTTTGAGCTTTCTTCCTAGGTATATGAACATAGGCAAGACACCTGGATAATCTCATCATAGAGTAGTCTATTTCTCAATTTGTCTATACCTCTTTTGCAACCTTCCCATCAAGTGCTGCTCTAGTTGATTTGTTAATGATTTAGCATGTTATGTTTACTACCTTATCCCCAAAGCTCTTAAGAAGTCTAGCAATCAATCTCAGCCACCTTGCTCTCTTTGCAATAGTTCTTGTCAAAATCCTAAAACTTAGAGATCTCATATGAGTCCTCAAAAGATTCGAAATATGACTCTCACCCCATTCCACATGGGAGTGGTAGTCAATATATAACCAAACCATAGAATATAAGTAAAAATTCTGCAAATAGTATAACTATAATAAAATCAATTAAAAACTGTTCATAACATTCAATCAATAAAACTAAACAACGGAAAATAAACTAACTAATCTCAGTTTCATGCTTAAATCAAAATCCCTGTCATCTTCTAAACAAATTGTCAAACTAATGTTAAAAGCAAACCAATGCATAAAAGTCAATAAGTCCTACTACAAAATTCTAGATCATTCCTAGTCCATGCTCTCGTTAAAACCAATAGTCTCATCGTAAGTTGTTCCTTCTCCTTGATCACTAAAATCCACAGTTTCTCCATCTATAGTTCCTGAAATATGGATGCTCGAAAGCGTAAGCTACACTTAGGTTAGTAAATAAACAGATATAAATGACATTTGTGATTGAAGTAGGGTCAATGCCACTCTTGAATGGTATCCATAGACAAAACAGAATCAGAAACATACATAGATGATGATATGAAGTGTCAAATAATGCCAAATGAATGATTTTTCAATTTTAAAGTATGCAATGCATGTTGTGCACCTAAATAGATATAATCATCAAGTCTGATCTAAGACAATCATATGAAGTGCAATATGCATTATGTTTGGCATTTGAGTAGTGTATGAAGTGTCAAATAATGCCATATGAATGATTTTTCAATTTTAAAGTATGCAATGCATGTTGTGCACCTAAATAGATATAATCATCAAGTGTGATCTAAGACAATCATATGAAGTGCAATATGCATTCTGTTTGGCATTTGAGTAGTTTATGTCCCACACTAGATCAAATCAGATATCCAAGAATGTTCCACTAGTGTGAATTCATCCCCCAAAACATGACAACATGATAACAGATTATTCTATGTGCGCATCATAGTTCTAAGGGACGACCTAGAGAGCACAGTCCCCTCACCTTATTTTCGATCACGGGAACATATCCAAAATTTCATTAATGTGAATTATCATCGGTGAGCCCACATTACCCGAGCTACTAACAGAATTATCACTCGGCGTCCGTTACGTATAACACATACAACAAGATGTAAAATTAGTATATTGGGGTAGCAAATCCCTCAACACATAAATTAGTCCTTCCAGGACATCCTCACAATATCATGATTCCTAGATCATAATATCACTCATTATAACCATAAAACTTAAGAAGTATGAAGATATGGTGGTTAAGTCAAGCATTAGACCCGATGCCAGGTCACTATGCAAATAGGCAGTGCGGTGCAAGTGAATTTGTGCACATTAACTAAGCAATCAATTTTTGTGTACATGAGCAGACGTAAAATATGATAAAAAACATGTTCATAATGAGTTTAAAGTCAAAATCAAATCCAATCAAAATTTCACCCATTGGTCAAATATAGTAAATTCTCAATATAAAAGCACATATGCAAAATATTCACAATTTATCAAAACTAACATCATAATTGATCTAATTGGGTCAAATATTTTCATATCAATCGGAATACATTCAACTTTTTCGGTCGACTTACACTCCACTGATGACCGTCGGTTGACCTTGTCGGTCGACCGATGGTGGTCGGCTGCTTGTACAACAAACATGAAATTACCCATGTGGGCGTTGGTTGACCTGTCGGTCGACCGATACCCTCTCGGTTGCTTGGCCAGGGGCCAAGAGACCGAATAACACTAAAGGATGATGGTCGGTTGACCCATCGGCTAAATGATGGTCGACCGACCAGCCCAGAGCTGTCGATTGACTCGTCGGCTAACCGACGGTCGACCGATGGCTCGAAAAATCCATTTTGTTTTTCATATTTTGATTTATATTTATATAATTTAGCAAAAACTTATTTAAATATACATGCTAAAATACAATTCCGAACAAAACCCAATACTCCACTTTAGAAAAATACCTATTTAATTTACCTTGTGAAATCTATGGTGTTAAAACCAAAAGTTATTATTTTTATCATGTTCTTCATCAAAAGATATAATTTTTAAATTAATGCTATGTCATACTCGAAGAATATAACGTAGACACCCAGTTCATATCGAAAATATAATTTAAACTGGATACTTGCGCTTGAATTGGTGTTGAGATGAACACCTTCTTCTTCTTCTTCTTCTTCCTTCGCTTCTGCAATTCCTTTCCTTGCTGCTCCAGAAATCCTTATCTCCTCTTCTTCAATGAATGAATTCCAACGCCACTTCCTAGTGTTTATATAGAAGTTCTAGAGTGTCCTACTTATTCTAGGAGTTGTTCTTAGTTTAGGATTATATGTTAATTCCCAGCCTTTAGATGGGACTAGTTTAATCCTAACCCTTAAATTAAACTGTCGTAGTTCTAAGTTGATTTATCTCTTGACGTAGTCTTATCCTAATCCTAATTAGATTTAAACTTTTCTCTTTTAATTCCTACTCTTTAGTTAAAATTATCCTACGAAATCCCAGTCACACATCTTGAGTTATGAGATTATGATAGTGTGTGTAACACTTAGTTTCCTATTATACAACCCACCAATCACAATAAGTCAAAGTCAAAGTTGTAGCTCACTTCTAAAAATTTTAAATTAACCCCTATGTTTTGGTAAATAACATGTTAACCTCTATAATCGTTTGGGTTATTACAGTTCTGTTCATCCTTTTAGCCATGCCACTTTGCTGAGATGTCTTTTCTGATTGTGAAGTGTCTTTTAATGCCATGCTCACAAAATTTCAGAAATTCGACAAACTTATACTATGCACTTCTATTATGAGGCATTTAATCTGCCCACCGGTCTATTTTTCTACCTCTACTTTCCACAACCTAACCTTAGTGAAATTCCCTGACTTGTTCTTTATAAAGAAGACCCAAACCTTCCTAGAGTAAACATCAATAAAACTCACAAAGTAATGAGATCCACCTTTTGATTGAGCTCTCACTGACCCCCAAATATTTGAATGTATGCAGTCAAGAATGGATTTACTCTTGTGAGTAGCTGATTTAAACTAACCCCTACACTGTTTCTTATGAACACAATATTTGCAGAAATCCAGTTTACATGATTTATTTTAGTCGATTTCTTCTATGAAGTTTCATCATACCATTCTCGCTCACATGACACAAGAGTGTATCATCGGTATTAGATTCTGCAGATATTGTTGTTGCAACTCTACCTAAAAATGTACTCCCTATTAGCTTGTAGATATTTCTTGCAACCTTCTAACCCTTCATCATCACCATAGCATCCTTGGTTACCTTCATAAATCTACCATATCTTTTATATCTACAGCCATTAGAGTCTAAGGTTCCCAATGAAATTAAATATTTCTTTTTAACAACCCAAACTATTATTTGGATTACTTTGTAATTAATCAAAATATAGGGATGAATTTAAACTTTCAGAAGTTTAGCTACAGGTTTGACTTTGACTCATTGTGATTGGTGGGTTGTATTGTAGGAAACTAAGTGCAACACACACAATCATAATCTCACAAGTCAAGATGTGTGGCTGTGATCTCGTAGGAACAAATTCATATAGAATCTTAAAATTAAAGGGAAGAGTTTTAATTTAAATAGGATTAAGAGATAACAAAAAATCAATTTAGAAATAGGGCACTTTAATCTAAGGGTTAAACAAATCTAATCTAAAGGCTGGAAATTAATAAGTAATCCTAAACTATGAACAACTCTTAGACGAACTAGGACACTATAGAATTTCTATATAAACACTAAGCCCTGGACGTTAGATTTCATTGTTGAAGTAGAGGAGCTAAGGAAATTGTGGAGCAAAAACGAGAACTTCAGAAGATCAAAGGTGTTCATCTAACACCACTTCAAGAGCAAGGTAAGTCTTCAGATTAAATTATATTTTTTATATGAATTGGGAGTCTATGTCATAATCCCATAGTATGACATAGTACAACCTCTAATCTTTTAAAATCACATCTTTTATATAAAATCACATTTTTTATATGGCAATTTAAGTAAGTATGTTTATGGTATAAGTATTGGGTTTTGATCGAAATTATGTTTAAATACATATATATATATATATATATTAATCATTGCCGAATTATAGAAAATTGTAAAGTAAAAAGTAAAAATTCTAGGTTTCGGAGGGGTTGGTTGACCCGTCGGTCAACTGACAGGTCAACCAATGCGTTTTTGACGTGGTCGGTTGATCTGTCGGCCAGTCGACAGGTCAGCAGACTCAAGGTAAGTTTTTGGGTTTGGCTCTTGGGTTTTGTCCATGCAATCGATGAGGTATCAGTCGACCGACAGGTCAACCGACGCCCACAGGGTGAACTATTTCAGTTCTGCCCGAGTAGCTGACCACCATTAGTTGACCAACAGGGTCAACCAACGGGCACTAGTTGTGTGTAAGTAGACCATTGGACAGCCGAAATTTTCCAAAGTGATCCGTTTGACTTGAAATTTGACATGCCCACTATATTTTACCTAATTAGACCAATTATGAAGCTTTTTTTTGTCAAATTATGAATAATTTGCATATATGCTTTTACATGGGGAATTTAATATGTCCGAACAACGGGTGAAATTTTGATTGGGCATGATTTTTTACTTTAAATTCATTATGGACATGTTTTACATCATATTTTACGTCTACGCATGTACACAAAATGGCTTGGTTAGTTAATGTGCACAAATACACTTGCACCGCATTGCCTATTTTGCATAATGACCTAGCATCGGGTCTAATGCTTGACTTGACCATCATATCTTTATACTTCACGAGTTTTATGGTTGTAATCAGTGACTTTATGATTTGGAAATTATGATATTGTGAGGAAGTCTCAGAAGGACTGATTTATGTATTGAGGGGTTTGCTACCCCAATATACCAATTTTTCTTCCTGTTATACGTGTTGTACATAACGGATGCCGAGTGATAATTCTGTTGGTATTCGAGTAATGTATGGTTAACTAAGGATAGTTCACATTATTAAAACCTTGGATATGTTCCCATGATCGAAAATAAGGTGAGGGGATTATGCCATTTAGGTCGAAGTCCCTCAGAACTATGATGCGCACATAGAATAATCTGATATCACATTGATATGTTTTGGGGGATGAATTCACATTAGGGAACATTATTGGGTACATGATTAAGATCTAGTGTGGAATATACACTACTCGAATGCCAAACAACATACATATTGCATTTCATATGATTGTCTTAGATTACACTTGGTGATTATATCTGTTTAGGTGCATAGCATGCATTGCACACATTAATAATTGAATCCTCATTCATATTGCATTATTTGACACTTCATATTAGCTTGCACATGTTTTTCTTTACTATTTTTATCAATGGATACTATTGGGGAGTGACATTGTCACGACCCAAACTTAAGGAAATTCTAGTAAGAACCTTGATGTTCGAACCGCGACTCTCACCCCAATTGGAATCGGGAGTGACAATCAATATCGAACCGAAATTAACAGAAATTTAATAAAATTCAAAAGAATCTATTTTATTAAATTAAAATAAGTAAAAGATAACCTATCTATTACATCCATAACAAAGAATAAAATCTGCAGTGGAAATGAAAATACTAATATCCTATTTCAAGTAAAAATCCAAATCCCTAATCCTATACATAGTATCTAATCTATGAAATAAAACGGTAAATCTGGTA
>JAUPMG010004820.1:0-15957 GCA_031762675.1 Pachysandra terminalis | reverse complement strand
GATATCATGATTATGAGATTAAATGAATACAAGGGTAATTTAGGAATTTATAAAATAAATAAAATACATCAGAATATTGTCGGGTTTAGTCGTCGTCATTCTCCAACGGTTCGGGTCATTACACCCAGCTAGAAATGATGAGTCTGGATAATGAAGACAAGGGATGCATGTACCAACGATGGGGTAACGCTAAGGTTGAAAGGTTCTACAATTACATGGGATTTAGTGTCCGAGCGCGAAAAGAAATCATGAACGCCCTTGTTTCCGTTACCACTAAGCTTGGTGAACAGTGCTTCTCCGTGAGTACTGGACCTAAGAAATTTTGCCAAGAAATAGTGGGGACTATCACTTTTCCTGACTAAGATATACTGGGAGACTCTCCTGGTCACAACAGGCCCTTGTATCTACCTGCTACCATCAATAATGTGAAAATCAAACGAGCTTTGATCGACCCTGGCTCTACAATCAATGTTTTTGTAGCGAACCGTGTCTTTAAATTATAATTAATGTAATTTAATTATAATTAACAATGAAAATCCTTCGTGAAATATTGTATAGGTTTGTGTATTTAAATAACTGGAATTAGTAGAGATTGTAATTTCAACTAATTTAGGGTCCATTGTGTAATATTACAAACAATGGGGTCACTTTGGTTACTTTCAAACCTTATGGAAACTAAGGTTGTTTTGGACGTTTGATGCAATAGGGGTAGGGTGGTCTATTGACCAAGTCATTAAGGTTAGATTAGTCTTTCACCTTGAAAATTAAATTAGGAAGTTATGATTAGAGATGGAAGGACACATGTAAGCATGGGAAGGTTCCCTAACCTATTCCTTTGCTTAGTGTACACGATCATGTGAGAGAGAGTGTCTCTACACGTCCAAACTAGATCTGAGAAGGTTCTGCAGTAGAGAAAATAGAGAAGAAGAGAAGATGAGAGAATGAAGAAATTCTATGGAGGAAAAAGGAAAAGAAGAAGAAGAAGAAGGAGAAGGAGAAGAAGGCTAAAAGAGAAACTTGGTGATCAGCTATTGCTGGAAATTTGTAGGAAACGGACCTAAGAAGAAGAGGTAGGGATTCCTTCGTTTCTACAGTAAATACCTTTATTTATCGTCTCAATACTATAGTTATTGTTGGATGCATGATCTTAAATGTAAAGCATATTAGGCTAGAGATCTAATGAAACTAGAATGAATGGATTCCATGTTGGTAGTTTGTTAATTAACATGCTAGAACTATGTTGTTGTATTTTAATGTTCTTTATGTTCATATGGATCACGTGTTAAATCTGAGATACATATTTATATGTTGGTTAATTCACTAGTTTAAATCCACAGAATAAAATAGGTTTGACGTATATGATGTAATGATCATATGAATATGGCATAGAGACTGGAAAATGAAGGTTAGAATCTTAAAAAAACTTAGTTTTGTGTACAGGCGCGAAGCCCTAGGTGAAAAACCCAGAAATTGGCTGAAATTGGCGTTCGGTAGGACTCTCGGCAGCTACCGAGGACCTACCAAAACTCCCCAAAATTGCAAGCTCTCAAGACTTGCTACCGAGCCTCGGTAAATCATCTACCGAGAAGCTTGGCAGGACACCCGGCAGGTACCGAACACCTACTGAGGTCCAAATGGACCCAAATTTTAGGTGAAGATCCCCAATTGAGTTGTACACATGCCTACATAGTTGGTTTGTGTGCAAAAAACCTAGATTTGGTCGAATCTTGAAAAGTATAGAGGAATGTCTTAAATTCAAGAATATTGGATTGATTTGAATGGAACATGAGGTGATATCAACTCAAATGATTTGGATATGATTATATGACCACAAGATAGGATCAAAATGATTAGAAATGGTAACGTATGACTTGATTGGTTGAATGGTGCTTATGGCATCCAATGTTTGACTATGATAACAATGAGTTGTATGTTGTAGGAGGGTACTGTGAGTATCCATAATTGTGAATGTTGTTTGTGTTTGAATGATTGAATGACTTGAATTTGTGATCATGGATAGGTGTGCTTCCACCGTAGGTGAAAGTCGCTAAAGGAAAGGCACGGTATGGGTGTATTCCACCATGGGTGAAAGTCCCTAAAGGAAAGGTTTGTACAGGTGTATTTTCACCGTGGGTGAAAGTCTCTAAAGGAGAGGTCTGGTTACAGATGAGCTTCCATCGTTGATGCAAGTCCCTAAACGGAATGTGAGTATATTGGTGTATTCCACCGTGAGTGCAAGTCTCTTAAGGAATAAGAATGGTGGCATTTCTCCGTGGGTGCAAGTCCCAAAAAGAATAGGTTACTGATACAGTTGTGTTTCCACCGTGGGTGCAAGTCCCTAAAGGAGTGGTACAGATGGCTTCCTCTGTGGGTGAAAGTCCCTAAAAGAATGGCTTTTTACTAGTATACTCCACCGTGAGTGAAAGTCTCTTAAGGAATAGGAATGGTGATTTCTACCATGGGTGCAAGTCCCTAAAAGGATGGTTCATATGGTCGTGAGTTGCATTGAACAAGTGATTGGGCTAGGCCTGATTACACGCGCATTGCATTGCATTTCATCTCACTTCATGATTGCATCATACACTTGCATTAAATTGCACATATTGTTTGAAGTGACTGTAGCGCATTATCATTGTGACTTGGTTGAATTGATTGTGTCGTATTGGTCGTAGCAAGGTGGGACCTTGTGGTTATTTGGTCGTAGCATGGTGAGACCATGTGGTTGTTTGGCCGTAGCATGGTGGGACCATGTATTGTTCTTTGTGAACATAGTGAAACTATGTATTTACTATGTGATATGTGTTTGTGTGGTGATTGACCGTAGCACGGTGGGACCATGTGGTGTTTGTTGTAACATAGTGAGACTATGTGATTGATATGATAATTGTGTTTGTCGTTGTGTTGCATGGTGAGACCATGTGTATGTATATTGTGTGTTGGAACATGGTGGGGGCACGTAGATCCTGTTTAGACATGATGGGATCATGTGGCTAGTATTGACATAGTAGGACTATGGGATTTGTGAACTGTTAACTTGCTATGACATGATATTGTGTGGTTTATATGTAAAAAGAGATTTCATATGATGACTGTGATATACATACTATTATGTGAGATTTAGTATGATGATATGTATAACATACATATGACTGTGATATTTTATGATGAATTGAAATGCATGAGATAAATTGTATTGTTATGCATGTATAAAAGCAATTATTATAATTCGTTGGATTTCTCTACTAGGCTTCGACTGATCCTTAACTCTACAGATAATCTATTCGTTTGATGTGCCGATCTGGAGAAGAGATCCCTTTGGTTTTGAATACTTGATTTTTATGATGATGTACACTTGGTTTTTAATTGCTTTGGTTTGACCCCTAGTGAGCAGAAACTTGTAATCAAGATTACGTTACTTTACTTTGTGGGTTGTTAGCTCTACATATTTTGGTTGAGCTAAGGTTTTATTTACGTGAGACTTCCGCTGTTGATTATATTATTGAGACTCTGATTCAACCAGGATTGGGTTGATTATGTGGCTGGTTATCCATATCCACGTGGTGGATCCAAAGGTCATTTCCTTGGAATCCTCAAGATCCCATATCTCAGATTTGAGGCGTGACAGAGGTGATATCAGAGCTCTAAGTTTGAGTTGTTTTGACTTTGGAAAATCGTAGCGTATATTGAAAACCTAAGATGGAAACCTAGAAACATGTAAACCTAGGAGCCACATTTTTGAATTGTGTGAAATATACTTTGGTATAGTATGTGAATAATTAATGTGGTATGTTTATGTGCTTATATGTGAAAAGTATTTGGAGTGCTATATAGGGACTGTTTCAACAAGTGTCTCTTGTGAATTGTATGACTGGTATGAACTACGTTGAAATAAATGTTGAATATTAGTTATGTGGTAAACTGTGATAGTTACTTAGGTGATTGCTATAAGCAGTAAAGCTAGAGTCTATACAAGAGTATAATGAGACCCTAGGATGATAATATAGAAACTTGTTAAGCTAGAGTTCACTTCTATGATTCCCTGATGGGTGATTTCTTGTAAATTAATTGGTATGGTGTAAGTACATCAATGATATTATACATTTTGCTTAAATGTGGTTGTTTTAGAAACATAGAGACAAGTAAACGTAGGAATCACTTGAGATTTGTTGTTAGTATAACCTGATTGGTTTGCTGAATTTTGTGAATGATGTGATTGTTCTATAGTGCGTACTCCTTGTGAAATACTTTGAATTTTATACTGAGTACTTTTTGCAATTGTTTAACATGTGTGATTATTTCGAAGTGGTGTGCCTTCTACGCTTACATGCAGTACGTGTGCGCATTCTTACATAGAACTATCAAACTTTAAGCTTAGAGATATGTTGGCATAGGAATTTTACTTGTACTTAGAGATATGTTGGCATAGGAATTTTACTTGTAGAATTATACGCTTCATGCTAAGTATTATGTGTTAACTGCTCGAACTTGAGTAGGGTTGCATTGGTGCATGTCTGTATCGATAATGCTGAATAGACAATTTGGATTAGTGGTACCACTACTTCTGAAAAGTCTGAAAGTGCATTATAAGGATGAAAATTACAATTAGTATATTGGATTACCTTGTCTTTAAAAGACATGATAATTAAAGACATAAAATCGATTGATTGATATGACTATAAAATTAATTATGTAACTTAAACAAATTATTTTCCAGAAATTAGAGGCATTGCAGTTGCAAATGCATTGAATCGAATTCCTTGAAAATAAAGAGGAATTAGACAGGTATACAAATAAAATAATAATGACAACATAAGTGAATAAAATATTTACTTATTGTAGTGATCAAAATTTATATGATACAACTAAGATTGAATTGAACATCAGTGAATAGCGATGACTTTTGAGAGAAAACATATTACAATAAAATATGAAACCAGAACGAATGTAGTTATTGTTATGTAATGTACAAAAGAAATTATCTTGATATGAACTAAATGTGAAATTAAACAAAGTGTAAATAATACATGTCGGGAAAACAAAAGGCGTGAGTGTATCGAAATAACAATATCGAATTGTAGATAAGTGCATTGTGTAAGTATAGTGTATGATGAGTAGTGTAGGTGCAACATGAATATGCTTGAGACATCAGTAGAATGAGTATGCCTAGAGTGTTAATTATTTATGTTTTGTGTGAGGTCCTTGGTGACAAAGTGATAAGTGTAGGTTTTCTTGATGTGGTTTTATGGTTAGGCTATGCCTAACAACTCTGCATTGTATTCGTTTTATCATCTTCATTCTTTGTCTGTGTTTGAGCATTATGCATCACACCATTCATGTGCATTATAACTTTATGTGTGCTTATCTTTCATCATCTGATTGTTACATGAGTGTTGGCTGCCCTCATTAAGTATGAATTTGTGATGTGAATGTGTTTAGTGATTAATTGCCTTGCATTATGTGCATCTTCACTCTTTGTGTAGTGTTATGTGAATTGTTTGTGATGATGAAACAATGTATTGATGACAGAATAGTATGGTAGTGTTATGACTAATACTTCTGTAAGGTTATTTGAACTTGTAATATTAATTTAACAAAGTATGGGACTTAATGGATGTATTGTGGTTGTAATAATGTTAAATTTAATGAATAATAACAATTAACCATATTAGTTACAATATAATGTTTATGTCATCATGTTAAATAGAAGCTTTGAAATATATGATCATAGGAATTATACTGGTTAGGAATATATGCAGATGACACTTACAAACTTTAGACTCGACACTTCCTTATTATAAAAGAGAACGTAAAGCATAATCATAAATTGGTTGAGTAGATAATCATATGAACATTCTCTACAAACTAGTTCTTTTTATCATACCTGAGGTTTAAGATTGATTATGATTAACAGCATGATGATATTGATGTGATAAATTTCACACTAGGGTGATTGAAACTTATATACGTAGATACCTTTACTCTACTTAAAACATATGTGTTATGTAATTATAATAGTGGGATGACTTCACCCCATTGATGTATTGAGAAATAGACTTTATTATTATTAGTTTGAATACAGAATAGGGACAACCTTAAATTTCGAAAAGAAATTTCTTTAAGGGGGTAGACTGTAGCGACCTGTGTCTTTAAATTATAATTAATGTAATTTAATTATAATTAACAATGAAAATCCTTTGAGAAAGAATGTATAAGTTTGTGCATTTAAAAAATTAGAATTAGTAGAGATTGTAATTTCAACTAATTTAGGGTCCATTGTGCAATATTAGAAACAATGGAGTCACTTCGGTTATTTTCAAACCTTATGGAAACTAAGGTTGTTTAAGACGTGTGATACAATAGGGATAGGGTGGTCTATTGACCAAGTCATTAAGGTTAGATTAGTCTTTCACCTTGGAAATTGAATTAGGAAGTTATGGATAGAGATAGAAGGACACATGTAAGCATGGGAAGGTTCCCTAACCTATTCATTTGCTTAATATACATGATCATGTGAGAGAGTGTCTCTACAAGTCCAAACCAGATCTGAGAAGGTTCTGCAGTAAACAAAATAGAAAAAAAGAGAAGAGGAGAGAAGGAAGAAAGGCTATGGAGGAAAAAGGGAAGGAAAAGAAAAAGAAGGCTAAAAGAGATTTTGGGATCAACTATTGTTGGAAATTTGCAGAAAATGGATCTAGGAAAAAGAGGTAAGGATTCATTTGTTTATACGGTAAATACCTTTATGTATCGTTTCAATACTAAAGTTATAGTTTGATGCATGATCTTGAATGTAAAGAATATTTGGCTAGAGATCTAGTGAAACTAGAATGAATGGATTCCATGTTGTTTGTTTGTTAATTAACATACTAGAACTATGTTGTCATATATTTTAATGTTCTTTACGTTCATATGGATCATGTGTTAAATCTGAGATCCATAATTATATGTTGGTTGATTTACTAGTTTAAATCTGTAAAATAAAATAGGTTTGATGTATATGATGTAATGATCATATGAATATGGTATAGAGACTGGAAAATGAAGGTTAGAAGCTTAGTTTTTGGGTATAGGCACGAAGCCCAAGGTGAAAACCCAAGAAATTGGCTAAAATTGGCACTCGGTAGGACTCTTGGCAACTACTGAGACACCTACCGAAACCCCCCAGAATTGCAAGCTCTTCGGACTTGCTACTGAGCCTCCGAAAATGACCTACCAAGAAGCTCGACAAGTACCAAGCACCTACCGAGGTTCAAATGGACCCAAATTTTAGGGGAAGATCCCAAGTGAGTTGTACAAATGCCTACATAGTTGGTTTTTGTGCAAAAGACCTAGATTTGGTCGAATATTAAAAAGTGTAGAGGAAGGTCTTAAATTCAAGAATATCGGATTGATTTGAATGAAACATGAGGTGATATCGACTCAAATGATTTGGATATGATTATAGGACCACAAGATAGGATCAGAATGATTAGAAATTGTTACGTAGGACTTGATTGGTCGAATGATGCTTATTGCATCCAATGTTTGACTTGTGCTTGACTATGATGACAATAGGTTGTATGTTGTATGAGGGTATTGTGAGTATCCATAATTGTGAATGTTATTTGTGTTTGAATGATTGAATGACTTGAATTTGTGATCATGGATAGGTGTGCTTCCACGGTGGGTGAAAGTCCCTAAAGAAAAGGCATAGTATGGGTGCATTCCACCATGGGTGAATGTCCCTAAAGGAATGGTTTGTACAGGTGTATTTCCACCGTGGATGAAAATCCCTAAAGGAGAGGTCTGGTTACAGGTGAGCTTCCACTGTGGGTGCAAGTCCGTAAACGGAATTTTAGTATACTGGTGTATTCCACCGTGAGTACAAGTCTCTTGAGGAATAAGAATTGTGGCATTCCTTCGTGGGTACAAGTCCCTAAAAGAATGGATTACGGATACAGGTGTGTTTCCACTGTGGGTGCAAGTCTCTAAAGGAATGGTACATGTGGCTTCCTCCATGGGTGAAAGTCCCTAAAAGAATGACGTGTTCCTGTTGTATTCCACCTTGAGTGAAAGTCTCTTAAGGAATAGGAATGACGGTTTCTATGGGATTTATGAATTGTTAACTTGTTATGACATGATATTGTGTGGTTTCCAGGTAAATAGAGATTTCATAAGATGACTGTGATATGCATACTATTATGTGAGATTTAGTATAATGATATGTATAACATATATATATGACTGTGATATTATATGATGAATTGAAATGCATGAAATAAATTGTATTGTTATACATGTGTAAAAGTAATTTCTGCAGTTCGTTGGATTTCTCTACTAGGCTTCGGCTGATCCTTAACTCTACAGGTAATCTATTCGTTTGATGTCCCGGTCTGGAAAAGAGATCCCTTTGGTTTTGATTATTTGATTTTATGATGGTGTACACTTGGTTTTTAATTACTTTGGTTTGACTCCTGGTGGGCAGAAACTTGTAATCAAGATTATGTTACTTTACTTTGTGGGTTGTTAGCTCGACGTATTATGATTGAGCTAAGGTTTTATTTATGTCAGACTTTCGCTGTTAATTATACTGTTGAGACTCTGATTCAACCAGGATTGGTTGATTATGTAGCTGGTTATCCGTATCCATGTGGTGGATCCGAAGGTCATTTTCTCGGAATCCCATATCTCGGATTTGGGGCGTGACAATTTTACCGTACAAAACTTTGCAAGCGGCGGCTATCCCCTCCAAGAGAATGGTAAAACAATCTGTAGAGGTGATCTCCTTCAACAATGAGACATGCAAGACAATGGGCCACATCACCATTGATCTAGCCGTAGGATCTATTCGGTCACCGGTTAAGTTTCATGTTGTTGATGCGAATGTCTCTTACAACATATTACTGGGAAAGCTGTGGCTCCACCGATATAAGGCTGTCCCATCCACGTATCATCAATGTTTGAAGGCCAAGTAGCGAGGGAGGAAGATCAAGGTAAATGCTATTGTTGACCCTTTCGATCGAAACGAGGTTCAATATGCAAATGCCGTTTTCTTCGACGAGCTTGCGGCTAATGGTGAAACTCGAGTTGCTCCTGTTCATAGGAAATTTTGGCCCAAATGGGAAGATTTGGTTGCTGGAAAAGAAAAGTGAGAACCTCACGAAAGAAAAGGAACAAGAGACGAAATGTGTGAGAGTGCAACAGGAAGATGGGAGTTTCTTCTACCGCATATGACGGCGTGAGGAGTCAAGCGGAAAACAACCCACGACAACTCCAAAACAAGATGTTACAATGGATACTCCCTCGTGCTTGTCTGTGGAAGAACTGTGGAGTAATCCTGATGAAGCGCCTGTCGCTTTACAGGACGGGTCCAAATCCATAGTTGAAGAAATGGAAGAGGTGGACCTCAATGATATGGGAGGAATTGCCAAGCACATCCTCCTTAGCAAGACGTTAAGTTCAGATGGGAGGATTGATTTGCTAGCACTCCTACGTGAATATCGGGACATTTTCGCATGGGAATACTCAGAGATGCCGAGGTTGGACCCCAACTTGGTGGTACACAGGTTGAATGTCGACCCCAATGTCAAGCAAGTCAAGCAAGCCCCCAGGGTTTTCAGACCTAACATATAATTGAAGATCAAAGAAGAAGAACTAAAGTTGTTAGCAGCAGGATTCATAAAGCCTATACAACATCCGACGTGGTTAGCCAACATCGTGCCAGTCAAAAAGAAGAATTACCAAATACGTTGTTGTGTGGACTTCAAAGATCTAAACAAAGCATGCCCAAAAGATGAATTCTCCTTATCGAACATGGATGTCTTGATAGACTCGACGATGGGAAACGAGATATTCTCATTTATGGATGGGTATAGTGGCTAGAACCAGATCAAGATGGCGGCTAAGGATGCGGAGAAGAAGGCGTTTCGAATGCCCATAGGTAATTTTCATTTCACGGTTATGCCTTTTGGTCTAAAAAATGCAAGTGTTACATATCAGAGGGCTATGACAGCCATATTTAACGACATGAAGCACAAAGAGGTGGAAGACTACGTAGACGACCTGGTGGTGAAATCTAAAGAACGAGCTCGACATACGAATGTCCTCCTAAGAGTGTTCGAAAGGTGTCGTCACTACCAATTGAAGATGAATCCGATGAAGTGCGCTTTTGATGTCTCATCGGGAAAATTTCTTAGGTTTCTCATTCATAGTCGTGGGATCAACATTGACCAACCAAAGGAAAAAGCGATACAACAAATGGTCCCTCCAAAGAGTCAGAAGGAACTGAAGAGCCTCTTAGGAAAAATATCTTACTTGAGAAGATTCGTCCCGGGACTAGCAAGCAAGATAAAATGATGCCAATATTGAAGAAAAAGGTGAGGTTCATATGGACACAAGAATGTGAAGAAGCTTTTGACAAATTGAAGCAGGACATATCTACCTCTTTCACTATGTCGACGCCAATGGAAGGAAAAACCATGAAATTATACCTTGCAGCATCAAAACATGCGGTCGGCGGGCTACTTGCTTAAGAAGATGATAAGGGAGCAAAGAAACCAGTATACTATACTAGCCACACTCTAAGGGGTCCTAAATTTAGATACACCAAAGCCGAGAAGAGTTGTTTAGCATTGGTTCATGCGACTCAGAAGTGTCGTCATTATCTTTTACCTCACGAAGTTTAGTTGATAACTAAGTCAAATCCCATCAAGTTCCTACAGTCCTCTCTAGTGCTCTCAGGAAGAATTGCAAAATGGTTACTATTACTCTCAGAATATGATCTAACTTGTACTACTCCCACCAAGATAAGAAGCCAAGTTTTCATTGACTTGATGGCTGCTTTTGCTGGTGATTCCTCAGTCTACGAAGGCGACCTTGAAGACGTATTCAAGGTAGCATCCATTACTGATCAAGAGTCTTAGACTCTCCAATTTGATGGATCCATCGTGAGAGGAGAGGGCGGTGTAAGTATTGTGATATTATCACCTGATGGCGAGTCTACTTCCGCGGCATATAAATTACAATTTCCATGTTCCAACAATTCAGCTGAATACGAGGTCCTGGTTTTGGGATTGCTACGTGCTAATTAAATGAGGATAACAAAATTATTGGTACAGGGAGACTCCAACCTTGTGATCAAACACATGCAAGGAGAGTTCGCGGTCAAGGATCCAATTAATGCACAATATCGGACTACAGCGCAAAAATTACTACCTAGCTTCGATACGGTCAAATTCGAGTACTCCCCTCAAACGACCAACAAACACGTAGACACGTTGGCCATATTGGGAGCTCAGCTCAAGTTTGACGAATCTTCAAGTCATGTTAAAGGCATCAAAAAGACGGAACCCGTCACTAGCAGTGAGAACTCATGTTCAAGAAGAAGAAGATTGGAGAACCCAAGTTCTCAAAGATCTACAAGATCCTGGTGCATTAACTATCTCGATGAAAGAATTAAAGAACTTTGAAGATTTTAGGGAAGAACTATATCATACTGCGGCTACCAGGGTACTTAGCCGATGTATAGGTCTGGAAGAAGCCACACAATGATTGCATGAGATGCATCATCAACAGTGCTCCCAAAAGGATGCTTAGGCCTTGTATAGGAAACTCCAACGAGCTAGTTATTACTGGCCTACTATGATGAACGAGGCCAACTAGTTACACCAAACTTGTCGAAGGTGCAATGGTGAGGACAACAGAGATGGTTGCATGGTAGTGACAAAAGTTAACGAGGATTGGAGGCAACCCTATATCAGCTATTTATCTTCAGGCAAACTCCCTAATGACACCAAGGAAGTAACCAAATTAAAAAAGCGTTCTAAGAGGTACTTCTTTGTGGGGGAGGTTGTCTCTATCGTCAAAGCTGGGCTGGAAGACCTCTCAAATGCCTCACCCAGAAGGAAGCTGATGACGTAATGCAAGAGATGCATTCAGGAGAGTGCGACACTCATCAAGGCTAGCATCGCTTGCTAGATTAATTGTTGCAAACAAGATATTATTGGCCCACTATGCAGAGAGATACGCATGAATACGTGCGGCACTGCTATCAATGCCAGGGGTTCGGTCAAAAAATTCACACTCCACGCGTGGAATTGCAACACATATATACTCCACGGCTCTGTCATTCATTGGGTTTGGATTTGATCAGGCCAATCAGCCCCAACTCAGGTGGTCACATATGGATACTTACTGCGACGGAGTATTATTCCAAATGGGTGGAAGCAATCCCTATGAGACGTGCGACAAGAGCTGTCGTCAGTAATTTCATCCAAGATCACATTATCTACAGGTTCGAGATTCCTCGCAGAATAATTCCAGACAATGGAACTCCATTCATCAACAAAGATGTCTGATTATTTACTGAACACTATGGGATCAAGCACGTCAGATCGACTCCTTACTATCCAAAGGGAAATGGGCAAGTCGAGGCTACCAACAAGACCCACGTTAGGATTCTTAGTCACATGATACATGATCAAGGAGGAAAGTGGCATGAGAAGCTCACTACATCTCTATGGGCGTATCGTATTACAAGGAGATCTTCAACCCAAGATTTTCTTTTTGCCTTAGTCTACGGCAGCGACGCTGTCATACCAGCCGAGATCAAAGTGCCCTCCGCCCGGATAGCCCTAGCAGCGGCTCAAAATGATAACGATATGGATAAGATTAATGGACGAGTCCAGGAATTGGATCTAGTCGATGAGAGGAGGACCAATGTAGAAGATAAAGCTGCTATGTACCGAGCCCGTCTCTCGCAAGCGTACAACAAGATGGTCCCCAATCGAGATTTCAAAGAAGGGGGTAAAGTCCTAAAGGCAGCCATGCATGTGCGTGCCAATTTATCAGCTCCCAAATTCGCACCAAAATGGGAAGGCCCTTATATCATATGCGAAGTTGCTACAAGCGGATATTATCTCTTAAGTCAAGCTGACGGGACACCTATGAACGACCCCATCAATGCCAAATGGATTAAGCTGTATCACGAGGGTCGTTTGAACGGGAATGGAATTTTGTTTTTTCTTTTGTATCCTTTCCTTTACATCTTTTATTGGATAGTGAGCAGTCATATGTTAACCCTACTTACTACTATGTAAATAGTAATCACTACGAGTAAAGAACAAGAAGGCCATTTTCATTCTTAGTTTAAAGCTTTCCTCTTACATTAAAATTAGAAATACTTCAAAAAAAAAAAACAAACAAACAAACACCGACATGATAGATATCTCTTACTACTACACAATGCTCTTATGCCAATCAAACGAAAGCATCGATATTGTACTGACTAAGAATAACAAGATGACACATCTTCTCCCTTCTACTCTTCATTCTCTTCTACTTCGTCAAGTTTGCTGGTCGGATCTGCAAGCATTTCATCAAAATACGATAGCATCTGAGCCTTGAAGAAATTCAAGCCACAAGTGCGATCGAAGAAGATCCTATGACGACCGGCAATGTCCTCCCTTTCCTAACTCCTATCAAACTATATGGGTCAGCTTCTCAATGGATGGCACGTGCTTCTCCCCTCAATTGAGTGCGGTGCACATCGTTTGGCATGCCCTCCATTTGATGTTCCAGTACTCGTGCCCGAGTCTCCAAGGACGACGCAACCTGACAGGAGGGATCCATTCGGATTGCCAGAAAATGTTATCACAATTTCCCACCTCCATTCTCAATTTTTCCCTTTCCTCGTAATATCCCGACGCCTAGTAAAATAAGGCGCCATCAAGAAATCGACAGTGAAAATGCCCATTCAAAGAAAGACGATGAAGTCGATGGAAAAGACTTTCATAAAATGAACCTGTTCTTTCAAGGGATAGTGATGATATGTCCTCAACCAAAACAAAATAGTCGACCCACTTTACCCTACAAAAGGATATGTGATCAGTCATTGGAAAGGCTTCGAAGAACACTGGGAAGGCTCCCAACAAAGTCTCTCTTGCCTCGCGGAGGATCGGAAGAGTATGAGGCCAAAGGACTTCAAGGAGTCCAAGATTGAGTGCTCCTATATCCTTCAACTCACGAAAACGCATAAAAACTTTCTCACATTATTCCATAGAAGGAGGAGGATAAGCTTCGCCTGTGTTGCCCAAATCCGCACCATATGCCATTGGTCTTGAACAACTTGGTTTGGGTTTCTCTCTTTTATATGCCTAAAGGAGAGGATAGACAACTCAAACATGGTAAGTTCTCTTGAACTCCCTCTTTGTCCCTTACATAGAGGTTTGAAAAAAAAACTTTCTTTTTCTCTCTCGGCAAACGTGTCATTTAATTGTGTTGATTTTATGTTTGCAAATAATATAAATTGATGTAAAAAAAGGGGATTAATATACATATTAAGGCTTGAAAAAATGAGAACAAAAGAATAATCCCACTACTATTTAAAAAAAAAATTCCTACAACAACACATAAGGAGGAGCATTATCAAGACGTCTTCTCTAAAAGATTTGCTAAAAGTACACCATGGGTAAGCTCGCTATTTCAAGCCAAGAACGCGTGAAAGCAAGTCTCTTTGCATCACCAACCAACTTTTCCCTATCAGCGGATAACTGTATCTCTTCCTCCGAAAGCTGAACCTTAAATGCATCTATTTTTGACTCGTGAGTAGCTATACGAGATTCCGGGAGATGAGGGAGTCTTCAACTCCCTGTACTCCGTGACGTACCCCAAGGTTGTATCTGTTTTCTTCAAGTGGGCGATCAACCAATCCAATTTCATCCCCACGGCAATGGGATCCTCCAACTCCCTGTACATATCATGTAGGTCCTCTGAAGAAAGTGCTAACAATGACGTTTTTTGAAGGCGGTAAACTATAGAGCATATTATCGTATAAATGGCGCATCGGACCAGAAGTGAAGAGACAATCATATCTGCACTTGGGTCGCCATGACAACTAATGATCTTTTTAAGAGTTGGACCATAGGCAACAGGAATGCTTATACCGTCAATTAACATGGAGTGGGGGTCCGGCTCAACAGGGAGGAGGATTGGGCTAGCATGAGAACATGTGCCTCCTATACCCAACAACTCATCATCCAAAAGAGCGATGGACTGCAGTACGCCGATCCTTTCCTTGAGGTGAAGGGGAAGCGGGTAGCGAAGTAGTGATGTCATCATCTCCCAGTGAGGAGGCGTCTATAAAAGGGACACTCAGATCTTCCTTCACACGAGTTGGAACTGTCACACTTGTGGGGAGCGTTTTCCTTTGTTTGATGAGAGGAGGCACCAAATTAACGCTAGGACCATCATTCCTCCTTCTCCTCTTGTCTGCTCCCTATCCTCTCTAAAAGAAAACCCTAAAGAAGAGAAATCGGGCGCTTTAGGAGGGAGTGAGATCAACCTTGATACAACATCTCTCACTGTACTAGCTGGGGTTTCGAGAGTTGCCACATTTTCAAACGAAAGGCCGTCTATAGCGTCTCTTACGCTAGGAGTAGGAGGGCATTCATGCTGACTTATATCATCTGCAAAAAAAATATAATATATATAATAGTGCAATAGCAATAAAGATAGCGTAATGAACGCACGTGTGTGGCCTAAAGTAAAGTGCGGGTTGTTACCTCTCTCAGCTGAAAGTGATGGATGGGAAACAGCAGGTGAAGCCATAACGGTAGCCATAACCGTTGGAGGAGTAGAGGAAGGATGATCCCTGTTAGATGTTGAATAGACCTGTCCGAGGTCGCACTCTTGGTTTTCGTCCCCGCTCTCCTCTTCAACGGTTTCTCTTCCTTGACTCCCTTCGTCGACAAGGACGTTCTCCTCGTCAAGGGTTGGGAACAGGACCTCTCCAATGAGGTGCCAGCCACGATCAGAAGATGAATCGGCTCGACCCGAGGCTCAAACCTAATAAAAAAAAAAAGAGAAACAACAACAAGCGAATAACGGGAAATGTTGTGTGTGAATACATCTCTCTCTCTCTCTCTCTCTCTCTCTCTCTCTCTCTCTATATATATATATATATATATATATATATATATATAT
>JAUPMG010004809.1:0-30005 GCA_031762675.1 Pachysandra terminalis | reverse complement strand
TTTCTCTTAATTTAGATTTAAATTAGATTTAAATTTAGTTTAATTTTAGAATTAATTAGTTTAATCAAAATCTAATCTTTCCTGCTAATTAGAAATAATTTAATTAATTTAATAATTTTTCTCCCTTCAATCCTTGAGGTTCGACACCCTCATAATAGCCCTATCTGCAAAGATTCGTACTATTGCGAGTGGTTAATTATTATTGACACATCAGTTATCTCAGCGACCTTGGTTCACGAGCGAACTAGATAGACTACCGGTCGGATTAAGAGTAGCTCCTCAAGAGACAAGGTGTCTGATAAAAAGGGAAAAGATAGAAAGAAACTGATGAACCAACAGTGATTATCACAGCAGTCGTGACCCACATGCAGGCTGGATAAGCGACCGTTTGGATTGAGAGCAGTTTTCCAAGGGGTGGCAGTGGTGATCAGGCTGACGCTGAGAGCAGTAGACCCTAGCTAACCGGATTGATTGGTGAACAGAGGGGATTCACGTTCCAACGGTCATGATCCACATGCTATATGGAAGGGCTTACCAAAGCTGAGAGCAATACTCTAGGGAGAGAGTGGCTAGTGAGCGGCAGAGGAACCGAACATTGTTATTGCAGCAGAGGCAAGGATAAGGGAGATAAGTGACACTGCGATCTGAAGCAGTGTTTCACTGGTTTTGTTGATGTGTTAAGGGGGTTCAAGGATCTGGTCCTCTGTGTATTTATAGAGTACTTCGATCGGTTATCTAACCGTTCAATTCAGTTATGGTAATTAATCCCGCCTTACTTTTAAATTTGCATTAGATCATGGGCTTTTCAAACCCGCACTCTTTCTCTCCCTGAACAGTTGGACCAGGCGAGTGAACTCACTCCCCTGATTCTTCTTTCCACGCGTTGTGCATCTGTAACTCTCTTTGTCCGCTATGTGTCACACTTCTGTTTATCGCTTTGTGCATCACGCTTCGCACTTTTGTTGGTTTCTTTCTTCGCAACACATCGCACTTCTATTGTCCGGTGAAGACACACACATATATGTACTAACAAAGCCCCAACCTTCCTTTACCTCTCTTAGCCTTCTGTCAGTTTGAAGAGACATAAGGAAGGTAATTATTATCTTCCATAGGTGTCGCACCTCGGGAAGGAAAGGATATGATAGCCTCAGGTCAAATCTTCCCTTCAACTACCCAAATCCTTTTTTCCCTCTTTCTAAGATCATTTGAAGTTCATTCGAGCTGAAGCATTACCTCTGCTCTGCTCTGCTACCTCTTCTTCTTCTTGGAGACTTCATCTTCTTCCTCCATTCTAATTTCAGTATCTCATCTGCATCCAAAGATCATGTCTAAAAGGTCCAAGAAGTTTCCGGGCATTGCTGGTTCTTCCAATGTAAACGTCTCGGCCGTATTGACCGCAGAAGCTAGTCATATTTTGGGTCAAGTATTCTCTGAAACCTCTCCCTCTTACTCTTCTATGATTTTGGGTCCATCATTTGATCATTCTTTTCGTCCTTCTCCTGTACATGACCTCAACCTCTTTCCCCTTAGAATGTTTATGGATTAGCTCCTCTTGTTCTCTGATGGTTTAGATTGGACGGACTAGACTGTCGGCCGATCGATTGTTCTTCGCCTAGGAAAAATAAGGCCTGGAATGAATGGGTTGACCGTATGACTCCGGACTATTCTTCCTATTGGAAAGCCTCTGGAATTTTTGAGTTAATCTAATATTCCTGCTTTGAAGTGACCATGGACCACAATCTTCTTGCTACGGTCATCTGTTTTTGGAGTCGGCAAGCAACTCTTCTCACTTTCCTTGTGGTTCTATGACTCCAACGGTTATGGACGTTGCTGTCCTAACTGGTCTACCCCCAATTGGTGAGTATGTCAGTCTAATCCTGTTAACGGACCAAGATGATGTTTCTTTTGATAACCAAAATGTCCATGTATCTTATGGGACTTATATCCCTAGAGAAAGGAAATCGAGCGGTCAACCGACTGTTCAAGAGCATTGCTTCTTTCTTCTCATGCTACTATGTAGAAATCGTCTCTGTTTTACTTTTAGTCAGATGACCAAAGAGTATTCTCACATGGCCGTTTCCCTAGCGATCGGCTGTAAACTGTCTCTTGCCCCCATTAATGTTTGCCTCTCTGTATAGAAGTTTGTATGATCTTTCCGTAAAAGAATTAGCGACCGTTGGAGAGCCCCTATGGCTTCTTCAATGGTGGTTGTATGAGTACTTTCCCTCTTCTTTATGCCAAAGTTTGGTTTCTACAATTTCCGTCCTGCGGTATTTCAATCATCAATGACTGAATTTCGTCATCAATAAATGCCCTTTTGATGATTGCTTTAGTTTCTTCTCCGATCTTTCTTCTGACCATGATTATGCTTTGTTTTATCCCTTCCTTATCCTATCGAATGCCCATGAATGGTTGTTCGACCATGATTTTCACTTAGTTGAGGATGTTGCAGCGACTGAGGATAGGGATATACTCTAGAGCATCTATTTGCTATGTCAGGATCTTCCATATGATGGAGCTATGAGTGGGGGGCCTGAACGGAATCAAAAATGCGGGGTAGAGCCATACTTTCCCCATTTCTGTGTTCGTTAGTTTGGTTTGACTCAAGCTATCCCTATTCCTCAACATTTTTCCTTGGATGGGGATTCGGTTGATTGAGTGCTTTTCAATTCTCCCGATTCATACCAGAAATTAGCACGCAGCTTCTTTTTTCAAGGAATTTTCAATGATCTTGCCTCCCAACATCCCTTCTTCCACTAATGCCTTTAAGACTTGGTGCTTTTATTACAACTTTCAGACCTTCACTCAGCTGCAAGAGGAATACCTTGCTCATCTGAGACCTCCGGCCAAAGAGGCTTCTTCTAAAGCTCCTACGCCAAGGAAGCCAAAGGGAGCAAAGCCTGCTACTTCCTCTACCAAATAATCTTAGGCCGTTGGTGAAACATCAATGGCCGATTCTATGGTGTCTTCCTCCTCCAAGGGGAAAAGAAAATAAGTCTCAGCCCCTCGGCCTCCTCCCAAGAAGAAACAGAAGTCTGAACTAGGTATTTATGACCTTATTCGGTCTGTCAGGAGGTTTGAGAGGTTTTATCGACTGAAATAGGATCCAAGGGATTCCCTGGCTGTTATATCAGAAAAAGTGAACAAAGTCTTTAGCAAAAGACTTACAGAGCACGAAACTGAGTGTTTGAGGAACTTCTCTCTTGACCAACAGTACTCAGATGCAAAATTTGAGACTACCATGGCAGTTTACATGACTCCATTCATACCAACGATCCCTCCTTTGCCTGGATGCTACTATGGCCTGGCCGATCTTGTGGCTCCTAGTCGTAGACGATCAGAAGAGGGGGTGGAAGTTGCTGGGAGATCCAGGACTGACCTAGATTATCTCATTCACTCGGGTGTGATCCGGATGATTCCTAATCCCTCAGTTGGTAGTTGATCTTCTTGTTTACTTGTCCGTTATGATACGCATTTTTTAAATGCTAACAGTTCCTTTCATTATGCAGTGAAAGCTTTATCAATTCCTCCCCAACTGACTTCGTCAGCACCATCCGAAAGGGAAGAAGAATAATGAACAAATAATCTGCTTGTTGTTAAACACGTACATTCTTATTTATCTGTGAGCACTATGCGTTGGACTAACTATCAGTCGTTAAATAGCACTTGATAATTAATTTCCATACTCATGCAACTTAGCTTCAAGGTTGGCCGATCTTTAAGACAACAGACAATATGAGAGGTAAGAATCATAAATGCCTCTAGAAATTTGAATCATAAACAGTGTCGCAATTTGCCCAAAATAATTACTTTAAACCTCTAATATCACACTTCCATAATAAATTTCTAAGTTTTGTTGGATGCTTGTGATTTTTTTTCCATTACATACTGTTTGAGGCCCTGTTCAACCATTGAATAGCATAAAAAAATTTATTCTCCTTCTCAAAACCTGCAAATTAGATTTCCAGAAATTTATGAACTTCTATAATTCTACCATTCACCCAATTAGTACCTAATCCATTGTTATGTCATTTTCTTTCCTGGAGAAGTACTTTACCAATTAAAGCACTCGTTTTCCTCAAAGATCTTAAGCATAAGAAAGAAACAGCAGAAAAGTTAATGAGCCTAATGAACAAATAGTCTGCTTGTTGTCAAGCTCGTACATTTTTATTTATCTGTGAGCACTATGCATTGGACTAACTATGAGTTGTTTAATACCACCCGATAATTAATTTCCATACTCATGGAACTTAGTCTCAAGGTTGCTCGGTCTTTAAGTTGTGTCTGTTTGATATATAAGATATTATGTATTAATTTAAGCATATTCACTATTATGGTCTATTAGTAATTCTTGTTTGTATTATTTAATTTAATTTAATTGTTGTCGCATGTTAGAAATTCTTGTTTGTGTTGTTGTTAGCTATATATCCTTCTATAATCATAATTGATATTTTGTTTTCCATACATATAATGTATGCTTAAGTTTAATTTTACTCTTTGTATTATTAGGTTACTGAGCATTATCTATAAAGAGCAACTAGTTACAGGAACATTAAATATTGTGTAACAGTATTATATATTGAGAACAATTGCTTATAAACTTCTTGTAAACTATATATCCATGCATGTTATGATTATTGAGTTTATCATAAATGAAACAAGCATTTGGCATACATTTTATTTTATAAGACAACCTTGCAGTTTATAAATTCTTTAAATAAGTTTAAATTTTGTTCTTGTAGTTGACCAGTACATTTGCTATTTATGTACATCAATTAAATATAATAGAACTTGTATAGTTAAAATATGTTCACATGCATTTATAAAACAGAAGTTTCTCCTACATACTTTTACATAATTTTAACTTCTATTTTTAAAGTTGATAAGTATTCTTGCTAAAGGAAGAACCAAAAGTGTAGTTCTCCCATTTTAGTAGTTATAGATTTTTTTTATTTTGTTCACATAAGAGTCACATTGTGATATTAGGCTTTTATAATTTATAAAATTTGAAAGATATCAATAATAAAATTAAACATATTAATATATTTTCTTGATGATAAATTCCGATATCCATTTGACATCGAACAATGGGCACTTCATTTCCCAATGAAGGTTAGACACATAAAATCTTGCGTAAAAAATACAGTAAGCTTAAGAATGATGATTTAGTACAGCTTACTCTTCCCTCCAAAAACATATGCGGAAAGAAAACGTGTAGAGAAATGTAAAGAAGAAGAGAACAATATGTTGCACTGCCAAAGCAAAGGAAAGAAGAAATTTGTCAAAAAAATAGGCTACTGTATGCAATGAAAAAAGAAAACAAACATAAAGAAAAAGAATATCAAGGAGGTGATATATTCATATATATATATATATATACTTATATGTATAAGTAAAATAGATAAGCATTTAGCAAAAATAAAAAATAAAAAGCTAAAGAAAGTAAGGTTGCATACAGGCCATTCAGAAGACTTGTAGTGTTACATACGATCATCTAAAGAATGAAAAGTTTTCTACAGAAGTATACAACATATATGAAGCTAGTGAGATAGCACGTTACAAACACTACAATTTGTAGTTAAAGTTTAAAATATAAATTGTTACTAACTCGTTTAAACAGGATCTACATCACCCGAAGAACAATAACATGAAGAAGGTGAGAGATATATATAGACTAAAAAGAAATCTTTACAGTGCAAAATATTCTTCTCAAATATTTTTTGCAAATAAATTTATAGAAAAAAGAACACAAAAGCGGAAGAAAAGAAGAGAATAGTATAAAAACTAACAGAAGAACAAAAGGAGGTACTGTGTGAGAAGAGTAGGCTTTATGTACGAAGAAAATTGAAAACAAAAAGTGCTATGAATGTATTAGGCAATATTCAAACACAAAAACGCTTTTTGTTTCTCCAATTTTTTCAATTAATGTAATTTTTAACGACGTTGTACAATAGCCAAACTGCTCGAAAAACGCAAAACAACAAGATTACAATAGTACGCATGATTCTGTGCATCAAAGAAAAGAATGTATTGAAAAGCATACGGCTGCTATGATACTGGTAAGATATAAATTATAATAGATTTTTACCAATTCTAAGCAAAACATAAAATACTAAATTCCATACAGAATTGACATCAATGAATACTCAACATGATCAAAAGAAGAAGGCTATACAACAAAAGAGTACTCGTGAAGTTTGTTCATCAAGTAAAAGATTTAAACAAGAAAATCAACAAAATGATTTGCCAAATAAAAGAAGAAGAAAAGGTATATTAGCAAGTAGTTAAAACACAAAGACAATAGTGAAACAACAATTACTATAGGCTAATTTTTGACGTATTTACGCATATTTGAACTACCCTACTCTTGCATATATTAGCAACATCCTTGAAAGAGTAGCCGAAGAAGCTGATATTTTACCTATTAGTTCAACATGCTATTATTATGGTCCTAAAAGACTTCCTTACGAGTCAAAATATTTTTGTTGTTCGAATGGAGAAATGCTTAGTATCTAATAGTGTTTCTACGGAGCTTAGGCGGTTAGTTACATCAAAGGAAGAAGATGCTATTGAATTCAGGAAGTATATTCAAACATATAATAATAGCACATCATTTGGAGTGATATATGATAGGGATCTTTGCAAAAGAAACAAAGGAGTGTACAAGTTTAAGGCACAAGGACAAATCTATCACTATATCAATGAGTTGTTACCTACGGATGGTCATCCATCACATTTACAGTTATATTTTTATGATACGGATCATAAAGTGGAAAATAGAATGTACACGTCATCAAAGCTTAATGGAAGAATTATAGAAAAGCTAATGGATATCTTCTCAGTCAATCCATATTGCTTATTCTTTAAACGACTGAAAGATATGCCTGCACTTGATGACTACCGAATTGTTATCAAAAGTGATAATGGTTTAGATCAAAGAGTATACAATGCACCATTAGAGTCACAAGTTGCAGGTATCTAATTAGAAGACCAACATGGTAAGGACCATGTGAATGTGATATTATGGTATATAGTCACAATGGACATAGCCATAAAGTACAAAATTATTTTGGATGCTAAGATCCATTACAATATCCAATTTTTTTTCCTCACGGTGACACTGGTTGGCACAATAGAATCAACAAGATAAACCAAAGAAGAGGAAATCACAATTATGAATGACAAGAAGATATCAACCCTTCCCAAATAACATTAGCTGACGAGTTAATACAAAAAGAAACAGAATGTACGTACTAAAGTCAGCAGAATCCACTATCATGTAGCTAGAAAAATTGAATTATTGTCTATAACACATTCTTACACATTTTCAGTCATACAAAGTATCACAATAAAACGAGATATTGTTTCTTATCGTGAGTACTATTGCTACAAGTTACAAATAAGAGAGGATGACAACTCAATTTTGTTACAATCTGGCCGTTTACTACAACAATACGTAGTTGAAATATATGTCAAGTTGGAGACTTCTCGATTAGACTTCTTTCGAAAAAAGAAAAATCAAATTCGGGCCGATTTATATTAGGGAATTATCGATAGTATTGCAATTGGAGAAAGTCGTGCTTTTAAAGTTGGTAAAAAAAATTATCTTACCATCATCATTCATAGGAGGTCCTAGAGATATGCGTCGTAGATATTTAGATGCTATGGCATTAGTTCAGAAGTTTGAAAAACTAGACTTTTTTCTAACCATGACATGCAACTCTGGGTGGACGAAAATAAGAAGAGAACTAAAGCCTAGAGAAGAAGCTCAAAATATACCAGATTTGATTACCCGAGTGTTTAGAGCAAACTTGCAAGAATTAAAAGATTTACTTTTGAAGAAACATATATTTGGACGGGTTCACTTCTTACTTATAATGGAATACACAAGACACCAAATGCCTATGATAGATATGTCTATGCAGAGCTCCCTAATAAGAATGGGAATCCTCACTTATAAAAATTAGTATTGAAGCACATGATGCATGGACCTTGTGGTGAATTAAATCCAAAAAACGTGTGCACGCAAAAAAAAAATCACCGATGTAAAAATCACTACCTAAGAGAATTTTGTTGAACTATAACACAAGAAAAAAATTCATATCCAAGATATAGATGACGTGACACAGGTGACAGAGTCAAAGTACGGGGTGCATATTTGGACAATAGGTGGGTTGTGTCATACAATCCATACTTGCTTGCAAAATTTGACTATCACATGAATGTAGAAATACGTTCCACAATCAAAGCAGTTAAATACATGTACAAGTATTGTCACACCCCAAACCCAAGATATTAGATCTCGATGATTCCAAGGAATTGACCTTCGGATCCACCACGTGGACGCGGATAACCAGCCACAATATTCAACCACATCTGGGTTAATCAGAGTCTCAAAATAATGACACCAGCGGAAGTCTCAAATTAAAAACCAACTAGTAGCTCAATTTAAGTCAGCCAAGCTAACAACCCACAAAGTAAATATAACCTAATCTATTACAAGTTCATGCCCATTCGGTCAAGACCAAGTCAATAAAAACCAAGTGTACACCATCATAAAAATCAAGTATCTAAAACCAAATGACTCTCTTCTTCAGATCAGTACATCAAATGAACAGATCACCTGTTGCAATTTAAGGATCAGCCGAAGCCTAGTAGAGAAAACCAAGAAAGTTACAATAATTATCTTCATGCAAACATAACAACACGGTTAATTCATGTAATTTCACTCAACAAGTAATACCACGGTCAAATGTATTAGCATACTCATCATCATACTAAATCTCACATATTTAATAGTTATATCACATTCAACATGACAATCTCATTTCACCTTGAAAACCACACAAGTAATCAAATCATATCATATCAATTGTTCACATGGTCCCACCATGATAAATCATAGGGCACACATGATCCCATCATGCATTCAACCCAATCCTCATAGTCCCACTATGAATCCAAACATATCCTACACGATCCCATCATGCACATCACATCAACCATATAGTCCCACTATGCCTAACCAAAACACGCATGGTCCACCATGTAATACAAACAAACACATAGTCCCACTATGTATACAAACAAACATCCACATGGTCCCACCATGTAATACAATAAACAAGTATCGCATAACAAACACATAGTCTTCTTATCTTCATGAACAATATCCACATGGTCCCACCATGCTACGGCCAGTAACCACAAATCTCATGGCATACACATAGTCCCACTATATTCATAAACAATCCATTCCTTAAGGGACTTGCACCCACAATAGAATGCTACCATTCCATTCCTTAAAGGATTTGCACCCACGGTAGAATGCCATCATTCATAATTCACAAACAAGTATAATCACAACACAAACAAGCAAGTCAACATAACAAACACACAGTCCCACTATGTTCACAAATAACCACATGGTCCCACAATGCCAAGCAAACATTGCATAGTCCTACTATACAATACAACCACATGGTCCCACCATGCTATGACCAGTAACCACATGGTCTCACCATGCCAAACAAATACGGCCCAAGCACAAGCACAACACAAGTATAAACAAGTCCACATATGGAAATACACAAACAATCACTTCAATCAAACACGTGCAATAATCAATGCAATGTGGTATGATGCAATTATGAAATGAGGATGATGTGCAATGCAATGCGGGGGTAATTAGGCCTAGCCCAATCACATGCTCAGTCAATAATACGACTATTCAACCCATTCTCTAAGGGACTTGCACCCACGGTAGAATGCCACCATTCCATTCTTTAAGGGACTTTCACCCACGGTAAAGTGCACCATTACTTTACCATTATTCGTTAAGGAACTTTCACCTCTTGGTAGAATACACAAGTAAACCAAACCATTCCTTAAGGGACTTTCACCTACGGTGGAAACACACCTGTACACAGTATCATTCCTTAAGGGACTTTCACCACACAGTGGTACACACCAGTACACATAACATAATCAATTCCATTGATTACCAGTGGATGCTCCCAGCACCACTCTCAACCATATAATTAGTACCTAGTCAATCCCATTAACTACCAGTGGATACTCCCAGCACCACTCACAAATCATACAGTGGATACTCCCAGCATCACTCACAACATAATTCAAACATCACATCATTCAATCACAAACAACATTCATAAATGTGGATACTCACAGTACCCTCATACAACATACAAGCCATTATCATCATAGTCAAACACAAGTCAAACAATGGATGCCATAAGCGCCACTCAAACCAAGCAAATTCCTATGCAAGTATTTCTATTCATTCTAATCATACCTAGTGGTCATATAATCATATTCAATTCATTAGAGTCAATATCAACTTATTTTCCACCCAAAACAGCCCTATATTCCTGAATTTAGGACCTTCATCTATACTTTTCAATATTCGACCAAATCTACTCATTTTACACACAAACCAACTATATAGGCATGTGTACAACTCATCTAGGGATCTTCCCTCAAATTTGACCCCATTTGGAGCTCGGCAGATCCTCAGTATCTACCGAGGGTCCTACCGAAATTTTTGGTAGCTTATCTACCGAGGCTCAGTAGATAGTCTCGAGAGCTTGTTTTCTCTGGGGTTTTCGGTAGATGGCTCGGTACCTACCGAGACTCCTACCGAACGCCTAATTCAGCCCAGATCTGGGTTTTTCTCCTAGGGCTTCGTGCCTATAACCCAAATAGATGTTTCTAAGGTCATAAACCTCCATTTTCCAGTCTCTAAACAAAGTATATGTGATCAATACTTCATATATATAAAAACTAGTTTATACAACAGATCTAGACTACCAATCCAACCATATAATAACATAGATCTCAAAATTCACATATGATTCACATAAGCATATAAGAACACTAAAAATACAGCAAACATAGTTTAATCATGTTAATTAACCAAGCAATCATCAAGAAGTTCATTCTACATTCTTTCTACTAGATCTCTAATCTAAACATGCTTCACATTCATGGATCATGCATCAAACCTATAACTATAGCATTGAAACGATGCATAAACATAACTACCGTAAGATCGAAGGAATCCTTACCTTCTATTCTTCTTCTTTCTTTTTAGCTTTTCTAGCCTTCTTCTTCCCACAGTATTGTATTCTCTTATTTTCCTCTCTTTCTTCTTTTTCTTTCTTCCCTCTTGGTCTCCTCATCTTTCTTGTTCTGCATTTCTAAACCAGAACCTCCCTTTCTTCTTCCTTGTTTTTGGACGTCCAAACTAAGGAGAATGGTTCTCTCTCCTCCTTACTAGCTTCTAGGTGTTCTACTCCTAATGAACTCTATCTGCTAGTTATCAGAATTCAAATTTGAATTATTTGAAGTTCAACTGAAAGAATCAATCGTGTGATTATTTGTTTTTTGGTTTTTCCTTCAATGACATTGTCATTAATTTTAATCACTTATTTACGTCCTATTGGACTTCTTATTAGGTTTTGAGCCCAGTTCAGTTACTTATGTGTTAAGGTCCATTCAGATTAGAAGTCTAGCCCAACGCATTTAATTATTAGTTAATTATATAATTGCCCCATTGTCTTTCCTAAATTCTTAATTAGTCCAATTCTACCTTATATCTTTTATAAAATCCCCGGTGTGTAATTATTAGATTAATTAGGATTTAATCTATAATTTTTCAGCTGGATCCGGGTCACTACAAGTATATCTATAAAGGAAATAATCGAATAGCATTCCATGATATTGGTGAAGAAAACTATTACGATACTATTGAAATTGAGCAATATCAAAGTGCAAGATGGATTTCACCTTCAGAATCAATGTGACGAATTTACAAATTCTTCCTAAATGAAATGCATCCATCTGTGAAGAATTTACAATTACATCTAGAAAATAAGCAAACGGTTTTATTTCAAGATAATGATGATCTCTCTAATGTTATTTCTAATATTGGTACATCAAAGACGATGTTAAATGAATACTTTAGCACCAACCAAAGCAACACAAAAGCTAGGAAATATCTATTTAAAGAGTTTCCTGAACTCTTTGTGCGGAATGAACATAAGAAGTATTGGAGTGAAAGAAATAAAGACTTTGTCATTGAGAGAATAGTTTCTATAAATCCAACTAAATGTGAAAGACATTATTTAAGGTTATTACTCAATCACATTAGAGGTGCAACATCATTCAAAGATCTAAGAATTGTAGAAGAAATTAAGACATCGTCATTTAGGGAATCCGCTCAACTTCATGGTTTACTTGAATCTGACACTAGCATAGACGATTGCCTATATGAGGCATCATTAAATCAAATGTCATATGCTTTACGAAAGCTTTTTTCTACATTATTAGTATATTGTAATCCATAAAATCCTAAATTGTTATTAGAGAAGTACGAACAAACTATGTCTGAAGACTATAGTCACTCAATACCAACAAGAGAAAATATCAGAATCAAGCTTCTACAAAATAACAATTCGATTCTTGAATCAATGCAAAAATGTATGGAAGATTACGATTTAAATGATTTAAACATTAATACCATTGACGAACAAGAGAGATTCAAAGAACTTGATGATGAACGACTGAACAAGATGAGCACCTAATATTGACACTAAATGATGAACAAAAACAAGTATATGACATTATACTAAAATGAGTACATGCTTAAAAATGTGGAGCTTTTTTATTGGTAGTTCTGCTGGAACTGGGAATGCATACTTATATCGGACCCTCCTTGCGAGCTTAAGAACAAAAGGATACATTGCTTTAGCAACCACAACTTCTAGTGTAGCGGCATATTTATTGCTTGAAGGTCGAACAACCCATTCATGATTTAAGATACCAATCAATGTAGAAGAAGCGACATCATGTAACATAAGCAAACAAAGCAGTACAGCACAATTACTTCGGGAAGAAAAGCTTATTATATGGGATGAAGCTTAATGGCAAAGAAGCAAGCAATTGAAGCATTTGATGAAACATTACAAGATATTAATGACAATCGTCAACCATTTGGAGGAAAAGTCGTTGTATTTGTAGGTGATTTCTACCAAGTCCTTCTGGTCGTTTCACATAGAAAAAAAGAAGCTACAATCATTGCTAGCTTGGTGAAATCAAAATTATGGTAAATGTTAGAAAAGCTAAATTTGACTAAAAACATGAGGGCAGCATTAGATCCATCATTCAATGAATTTCTACTACGAGTTGGAAATGGAACAGAAGAGCATCCTATTGATGATAGAATACTCATTCCAAAATGTACGGTCATCCGTATGAAGATGAGATTACATCAGTGAACACTTTAGTTGAAACAATATTCCCAAATTTGTAACATAATGTATTTGATTCACAATTTATGACGAATAGAGCAATATTAACACCTAAAAATGATTTTGTTGATGAAATAAATAGTTTACTCATTGATCAATTTCCAGGAATTGCTATTACTTATTGCAGCTTTGACTCTCCAATAGATGATAAAGAACAAACTCAACAAGAAGATTTTTTGAATAATTTGTCTCCAAATGGATTGCCTCCACATCAACTAACTTTAAAAAAAAAATTGTCCAATAATACTACTAAGAAACATAGACTATGTAATGGTACTCGGTTAATTTGTTTAGACTTTAAACTGAATGTTATCAATGCCGAAATTGCTATTGGCCAATATCATGGAAAGCAAATATTCATTCCTAGGATACCTCTTCAACCTACAGAAAATGACAGATATCAATTGCTAATACTATAAATATGTTAATCAAGCCACGACCAAGTGATAACTTTGAAGATGCATACACGCAAAACGTTGTTTATCAAGAAATTTTAACACTTGCAAGTTCTACATGAATATATTTACTTTCAGCAATACAAACTTTGTAACATATATATATCGTTGGTAATTTTTGTAATTCCAAGCATATTTTCTTTTTCATACTCTATTACAAAAAAGTGCATATTATTTTGTGAATAATCAATATTTACAACTTTCATATTGTTATTTTCACAGGCTGGAAACCATGGTTAGAATGTGTAAACTTATTTCCAAAATAAATGACCACACCAAAAACTGGATAGCAAAAATATGCATCGATGAGACGTTACCAGTTCGAAAATCAAACAATACTACAACCAAATATCAAAGGCTAATATTCAATGACCAAACGGTAAAAATACTTGCTAACATTCTTTACGAACTAAAATGCTAAAATAACTCCTTAATTTTTAGTAAATAACACTTTGCTATACAAAATTAATGTATAGGGAAATTTGATTCAGGCAACGATATTTGAAAATGACTTTACACTTTTGATAATACTCTCTCTTCTTAAATACTACTGTATATATCAAATGCTTTTGTGAAAGTGATCAAACCAATGTTCCAAATTGTTCTGAACAACTTCCAACAGGTTATAAATAGTCACACTAGAGTTGAGGAATTTTTTTTCCAAATTGTTCTGAACAACTTCACAATGCATTAAATCATTTTATCCGTTTTTTTTTAACGGATTAATATATCGTTTCAAATGTATTTAATTAACTAATTATAATTTTTGACAATATAGATGTACTTGCTATAGCAATAGATATGTTTCCAGCAAAGACAATATACAAAAGAGACAATACTTCAAGAGTTCAAGAACTCTTTTTGATAGATCATGAGTATGCTTTCTTAACACAAAAAAATATTACATAACATCATTTACAATATAACTACAATAAACATGCTAATCATATTCATTTCAAAATGAAGCCTGTCATTTTATCAATGTGGAATTAGTTTATAGAGAATGAATGTGTAGCCATAGCTGGAATAATAGATACAAAATCAGTTGTTGTTGCTAAACATGTAAAAGTACTTGCATTTAATGGTAATTATTTATAACTTATTTATTTATATATAGTACTTCAAAAAATATTGTTCTTTGTAAAATATAACTTAAGAAACAATAATAATAATAATAATAATAACAATAATCATTAAGTTTATGGTTGCAGGCTGCTCACTATCAACAAAAAGATCAAGCTATTTTTTAATCAATCTTGACATTGCCCAAGCAAGAGAACTAAAATCATGGTAAGAAAATCACAGTTTGTTATATATATACACACAATTACCTATTAATGTTATCTTAGTTCAATTTCAATAATATTCTTCCTTATAGGTGTGTTAACAATGAGGAACTTCTCAATGACATAAAAGAGAAGAAACTATATATATATGCCAAAAGAATTTGCATCAAGCTCATCCATACCTTCAATGATGGTTAATATCACTGACATTCCAAATCCATTGGATATGGTAATATCTTCTTATAACATAAATGTTAAAGCATTACAAAATATTACCTCATCCCAAAACAAATGACGTATTTTTTGTTTATTAACATGCCAGAATGCAAGGTGGAAAGTGAGAGCATCAATTTCAATCAAAGATTTTGAACAAAAACTTTGGTATATGAGTTGCAACAAATGTTATCGTGGAACAGATACAGAGCATGAAAATGTATTTGACTGTGTGAACTGCAATCGTGAAAATGTTACTGCAAAAACCAAGGAATAAAAAATATCTAATTTAATAATCACAAACTTTAGAGATGATTTTTACAATTTTGTAAATTGCAAATACACATGTGTTGCTGATGCTTTGCTAGAAGATGCAACTGGAGAAATCACTGCCACCTTCTTCGCAGGAAAAAGGAAAAAAAATCACTACATGCACAACAATAGAAATAATGGAACTGGTTGTTAAGGTAAGAATAGAAGAAACTATTACTATCACTATTAATAGTAAAAACTGTAATTATAATAATATCATAACAAAACAACTATTAACAAAAACAGGGACGAAAAGAAGAAATTAGGACACATGTTGAATGATTTCCAAAAGTTCAATAGATGGTCATACTCAAAGCATACGAATACATTCGTGGACAAACCATACAACAAAAGCTGAACGTTGTGTCAATGGATGAAATCTCACCATAAGGATGAGTATCTGGCAGTTTTGTGATGAAAAAGTTCAAGAAAAAGAAAAAGAAATGTTATGTATATATTTTGCAGTTAGGCTGCAAAAACTTACTTTTTGGCTTTCAACTTTTGTAAATATTATATATTTATGTTGCTTTTGTAAATATTTGTTAGTTTTTTGGCTATGTTTTATACATACTTTTTTATACATCTTACGATGATACTAAAAGCTTTCAAAATAAGTTTGTCAATTCATTACCATATGTATGATAAATGCTCACTTTGTTAATTGTGAATTTCTTCTTTCTTTGTGTCAGATATTCTTTCATAAACAGACCTACATTCTTTTGTAAATGCTCCTCACTCACACTGCTTATGCATTTTTTAGATCATGCCTGCAAAGTATATTGTTGTTGTCTTACAACCCAGATGCAATTTTAATATGATACCTACATATAACATTGTTGATGCCTTCCAAGGCAGTAAGAAAATACTTCATTAACTGGATTTTTTTTAAAGAAAAAAGATTCATTAACTACATTTTTTCTTCACAACACTATATAAAAACACTTTAGCAGTTCCCAAAAGCCAATATATTGTAATTGTTTCACAGAAGATATGCATTCTACTATTGTGAGTTTTGCAACGAGGATTAAGGTTCATGAGCTCAGAACAAAGTCTAAAACCGATTTATTGAACCAGCTTAACAAGCTCAAGGCCAAGCTTACATTGCCTCAAGGCGCCAACGTCACCGTAGATGTGGGTGTTTTTCTTTTACTCAAAGCATATCGGTAGACAGCATTATTTATCTGAGCTTCTTAAGTCGCTTTGTTTTGAATTTCATTTTTTTTACTCATTTAAATTGGAAAGCTAACACTTTGTGTTTACTTTAATCTCTTAGAAGCATAAAGCTACATTGCGACAAGCATACAAGAATAGGAAGTTCTTACTATTGGATCTTCGGCTCAAGAAGAATCGCGCAATAAGGCGTCGCCTCAGAAAGCATCAGGTACCTTTTTTTTTTTAAAAAAAACTAAATAAATTTTAAATGTTTGAGTTGTCTTTTTAATTTTAGAAAAGATAATGGCGGAGTGAAACGCTTTGAGTTGTCTTTTTTAGTTTAAACTTCAAGTCCTGAAACAAAGTATAGACAAATTAAATCAATGGTGGCAATTTTAATCGTACTCAATAATTTTGATTTTTGTATACAATAATCAACCTAAGTCCAAGAACATAATTTTGGAGTATAGTGATCGTCTTAATGATGTTTTTCAATCTCAATTGTTCCTCGTCATAAAGGGGTTGGGATGGGTAAAGCCAGTTTAGCCACCGAGGCAATCGATGTTGAATCTGATGGCATATATGAACAACTAAAAGTATTCAAGTGTTTAGTTTCAACACTAAAAACTAGACTAAAATAATGAACCTCGGAGAAAATGAATAAATAAATAAAAAGTTTTTCTACCAGAAAAATTAATTAATACTTATATTTTTAAAAGTTTGATGTTTTTGTATATAGGCTTCAAAGATGATCTTTCAGACACGTCTCCCCTTTGACTAGATTTTTTACCATTCATAGGATCAATTGATTTTCACTGTTTTTCCCATATATTCTTTCTTCTACACCTTAATTATAAATATTGTAGCAAATGAGCTCTAGATTAAGCCAAATCTCTAATAATGTTGAATTGGAATAAGAAAGACCTCTATATGCAGTTTGGTTTTGTGAAAATAGGCAGTGGCCCATTATTAACAATATGAGCATTACCAACATCAGTGTAATTTCTTAATATACACTAAAAACAATTTTTGTGATGCATTATCAACATAGCAAAATGGATAGAGGGTTCATCAAGTACGCCATAGCTTTTAATAAAGATGTTTCTCAAACCTCATTATGCATGTTATGTATCAAAAAATCACTTCATGGTGTAAGCATTGGTTGTTGGTAACTGACTATATGAAGGCCTTTCGTAAATTCAAAGAAAATGTTATAACCTATTAGAAAGTGTTCTTTTAAACCATGTTTTGCTATTCCTTTATCAGCCATCAAAGTGAGACAAGATCTTCACGGATGGCTTAGAGCATCTGGTTTGGACAGATATCCTGATGTAAGAGGTGTGATTGCCCTGTAAGTCGGTGTCAATAATTTTCCCTACTACATTTTAGAATCAATCATGATCAAATCTTAATATATTTGTTACTTTTTTCCGCCATTAAAACTACAGGCTCGCTAGCTATTCATATTCAGGTGGTGCAACAGCCTTTGCATTTGCCAACATTGACCCTATGATCTCCAATGCTGTTTGAGATTATGGGAAAAGTGGTCAGAATATTTTTATGTCTAAGTGATAAGAATTAACAAATGTCGTTCCCATTGATACATTTGCCAACTTTCACCCTACGACTATGTGAGCTTTTCTTTTCTTTATTTTTTCTTTTTTTTCCTTCTTTGTTTGTTTGTTCTTCTTGGTTTGGTATTTGTGCATGTTAATTCTTTCCCTACTGTGATGATTTTTCTCTTCCACCACCATACAAAAACTTATGTGTTGGCCCATAATTGAATACTGGAATATAATGAGCTTCCATGCTGTTTGAGATTATGGGAAAAGGGGTGAGAATTGTTTTATGTGTAAATGGTAAGAATTAACAAAAGTCTTTCCCATTGATACTGCCACCAAACTTTTGTCTCAGATATACATCTTTATTGGTCTTCTCCACTTGGCCATATAGATGGGTTGAATATGTTTTGTTTTATTCATAAGTTGATTAGAGGTCATATTTTCAAGTATGAACAGAAACGGACACATATCGGTTGATCAGTATAGCTCCAGACGTGCAGAGAACCGTTGGCCCTACGGATGGAATGAATGCGCTTTTGATTTGACAATTCCTATTCAGTTGTAAGACACTTTCTAAGTTTTCTCGGATTTGAAGCATCTCCTTCGGACCTTCCGCCACTTATCCCTCTATCGTCCAACCTTTTGTTCCTCGTGTGATTGATAAATCCATTCAAGAGTGCTGCTTTTCCTCGGATTTGGTTGAAATGCTACTGGTGGTTGATGCTCGACTTCTTCTGATGATGAGCCAGGAGTAAGCTATTCTATTGAGTATCTGTCAAACTCTTCTTTATCACATGATTTGGCACTTGCTGCACTAGCTCACGAACTGTAAGGACTCCAGCTACTGCTGCTACCCGGTTGGACCAATTGCCAATTTCTTTATAGTAAAGGGTCCGAAGGAGTAGTTTTATGAATCAAAATACTCTACTAGTGGTACTCATTGGTTTCCAATAGATCAGACATTTGTAGTATAAATAAGAATTCATAAAAGGTGAATCTACCCTACAATGTTGATTATGTATTACTTACACTTTTAATATGGCCTCTTCATGTTCACTCACTCTATTATCGTTGTTCCTTGGTTAATTGTGCAGAACACACATAATGGAAGCTTTTGCTAACAAGACTACTGTTTATGGATTAGGTAGATAAATCCATTTGGTTTCTAGCATATTTTACATGGTTCTGACAACTTTCCAATTTGTGGATGGCAAGTGCAACAAATATAGAAGCTTTATACATTACAAACCTCTTTCTTGATTCCTTGATATCTTATTCATTTATTTATTGAGCCTTATTTTTGGCAAAATTTGCATAACTATTCTTTTACCAACATCGTTATTAGTTCTGGAATCTCAACTGTTGAACGGCTCAATAATGCCATGACCACCGAAACCAACAGTAACTTATGTTCCATGATATTCTAATTTCAAACAGTATGCTTGCTTCAAATATGATCGATAATGCTCTTATATCTTCAACTTGTAACTCCAAAATAGGGTTTCAATTCTTTTTCTTCATTAGATAGTCTCAAATCGTTATTACTCTTCATTTTGCTTGAAATTGTAAATGATATTCATTATACTTTTGAAGAACTTCTTCACAATTTTGTTCCTCACTCTGATTGCTATAGTAATTTTGTATTTTTACCTGGTAAAAATGCATGTCAAATCAAAATGGCGAAGCAATAACACCCTTCGCGATGATGACAATTTGTGAGCTTGAAGTTAAAGTTTTGCAGAGGATTTTTATAATTCAAAAGCTAAGAAACTAATTTCAATTTTTCACTATAGTTCTCTGGTCTGAGCACAGTTCAGTTAGTTGTTGAGCATATAGATTCTAAAGAAAACAGAAGTTTTTGTATATGTTGTGTGCATACTGTGAGATTAAAAAATTGTATTTGCTACAATTTGGATAGTGGTTCTATATTTTTGTATAGCTTGTCTTGGTATGCTCGATCTTTCCTGCATGTTTTTTACTCAGCTTTCATCAAACAACGGTCCTATAACTATTATCTTGTGATTTCTACAGGGTCTACATTTTACCCTGTAAAACTTGTAAGCAGATCTTCCAAATATTTAGTGTAAAAATCTTGATCATTCGATTTTTCTCATCATAGTTAGTCAAGATTCCCAATTTTAAGCTTTGTTTGCACAATACTTGCGCAAACTACAAAACAAACTAAAAATTTTAGCTAAAATACTCAAATTCTTTAGCAACCTGGTTTAAAGGGTTAGAAATCTCTCTCCCAAATAACAGTTATTTTCAAATCGTTTTACCTTTTTGAGCTTTTTTCCTGTATATGGTCTATTTCATGATTCATCAATAGTGGAACCTCAAGGATTACATTCACAAGAACCAATTATTCTAAAGATAAAATTCATTATAGCAGCTGAAATCCCAATGAGATGTTATTGTTTCTCAATCTTCGAGTCGTTCTGGTTGTGCCTGTTTTTGTACAGGTGCATCTTGCCCCAAAACTTCATAGAATTAAATATCATCTCTGAAAGTCTGAAATGAGGTGCAATACCCATTGGCGACAGCTGGAAAGGCGTGCCATAACGACCACCTGCAAACACATCTCGTGCATCCAAATGCATGGAGTAGTATTGTTTTGTGTAAATAAAATCATCTTATAAATTTAGGAAATTTTTTTCAATGAAAAATGTTTCTTTGACAGCATATAAGGCACAGAAGATGCAAGAAAGATTCTCAGTTGGCTTCCAATCTTGGTGATAGATCATTCTGAATTTAGAAAAAGGTTTAGTAAGTTCGGAATCTAAAATAGTATCTTTCAGGAAATGAAGAGGATGATCTAGGCAACACCGATTAGATCATATGTATGAGTCGTTCATCACTATGGAAGGGTGTACCATAACGACCGCCTATAGACACCTCTTGTGTATCCAAATGCATGGAGCAGTACTGTTTTGTGTAAATAAATATCATCTTATAAATTTAGGAAATTTTTTCAATGAAAAATGTTTCTTTGACAGCATATAAGACACAGAAGATGCAAGCAAGATTCTTAGTTGGTTTCCAATCTTGGTGATAGATCATTCTGAATTTAGAAAAAGGTTGAGTAAGTTTGGAATCTAAAATAGTATCTTTCAGGAAATGAAGAGGATGATCTAGGCAACACCAATTAGATCATATGTATGAGTTGTTCATCAATGTACGAAAAATGCTTCTCTTTTATTTTTTAAATCCTTCTTTGCATTCAAATTATTTATCTATTATTTGGTGTACTTCAGGAGCTAATTCTTTCTGTCAAGCTTCGATAATTATTTTACTATGAAACAAGCTTGCAGATACCTTTTACTTTGGCCTACTATGTACATCAATGTCATTTTTTCAGTTGTGAAGTGTGGACAAAAGTACAGCATCACCTGTGTTGTGAATAAACACATAATCCAACTACCTCATTTTTCTTTAACCAACAAAAATTTATGTTGCACGTACAGGGCATGTGTAGCCCTCCCCGTAGTCTTTTATAAAGAGTACTTGAACGCCGTCAACCATGTTCTCTTTTATCCCTTCATCACTTCCCTTCTCTATGAAGAACTACATATCCTTCCCCTCCATGTCCTTCCTTCAATCAACATCAACAAACACAGAATTTGCAAAGACATACCCTAAACCCCTCTAACCAAGTAAGTATGTGTGTGTGAGAGAGAAGATAGAGAATCGGTTATGTTTGTAGGAGATTTATTGAAGCATTTTCCGAAGATCCGAAAACCTCACAGAGAAAATGATATCAGAGAAATGCAATCGCAAGGTTTGCTTGCAAATTTGAGAGCATTAGGTAAAGGCTTAAGGAGCAAGAAATCATGATTTTAGGGGATATAATTGAGAATTGTAAATAGTCCAGGATGTAAACTGGGCATAAAAATGACAAAGCACTATAATAATGGATGCAAGAAATCATGATTTTAGGGGATATAATTGAGAATTGTAAATAGGCCAGGATGTAAACTGGGCATAAAAATGACAAAGCACTATAATATTGAATTTTTTAGAAAGAAAAGGGTGAGCTGGGTAGTGAAAAAAGCCTCACACCTAGCTATCTAATATTCTCTTTTAAATAAAGTACTTGGATACTTTCAATAACCACCTTATTGTCTTCTTTCCTCTCCTCATCTCCATCCTTTACAAAGAACTGCAAATCCTTCTCCGCCATGTCCTTCCTTCAATCAACAAACGTAAAACTTGCAGAGAAACAAACCCTTAAACCCTCTAACCAAGTATGCCTGTGAGAGAGAATAGGGAGAGGAGAGAGGAGGGAGATAGAGAGAGAGAGAGAGAGAGAGAGAGAGAGCGTGATGTTTAGAGGTGTTGGATATTTGACTTGGGTTGACCCGGTTGGCCCACTAGGATGGGCCGACCCAAGTCCCCACTTGATGAGACGTCCATATTAGGCTAGAGTCCTAGTGTGTGAAACTCCCTTCTACTAGTTAGAAGGTGGAGTCAAACAAGGAATTGAGTTGATTCTTCTATATTTAGAAGACTCCTCCTCTTAGCCCTTGATGCTTTATATGTTTGATCCAAAAACTCTAGAGAATCTCTCTCTCTCTCTCTCTCTCTCTCTCTCTCTCTCTTTCTCTCCTTCTCTTCTTCCTCCATTAGAGATTTGGTTTGTTATAGATTCCCATACTTGAGATCTGGTCTTTTCAGTGTGATATTACTGCGATTTTGCAAGATGCAAACTGCAATGAAGAGTTAAGGTCGTTGAGGATTCTCCACACAAAAAACCAAATATGAAAAACAGCTATTTCACATGGAAAATAGACCTATTTTTTTTTCTGGTTTTTCATTTTTTTGGTCTATTTGTGTGCTTGAAGCCTTGAACACAAAGGAAAATAGTAAACTTAAAGCCTTGAACACACAGGAAACAGTAAAACACCAACAGGTAAAGGAGGAATTTACACCAAAAATTAAAATAAATAAATAAATAATAGAAGGGTCAAACGGGTTAGATGGGTTAGAGTAGGTTGGGAGCGGGTTAAGTAATATCAACCCGTTTATTAAACTGGTGGGTTCGGGTTTGGGGTCATGCTCGTAATACCCTATGTCAACCCGACCTAAACCCGCCTGATTGCCAGCTCTAATTATTATTTATTTTTAACACCTAAACAATGATGGATCGAAGAGCATAATAGTAGGTTTAAATCGAATAAAAAATCAGATTTTAGAAACCTAGAAATCGTAGTTTTCGGTTGGCTGAACTAGGCTGCTCAATTAACCGAACTAGCCCTTTGGCAGACCGAAGTCTAGCTGAGCTAGCCTTCGATCAGTCAAAGGCATTTTGGATTGATCAAAGAGGGTTTTCAGCTAACCGTAGTAGTGTATCGATTAACCAAAAAATGCCCACAGAGAAATAAGGTTATGTAATTCAAACTTAAGAGGAATCGGTCGATCAAAAGACCAACCGAAACCCTCCTCGGTTAGCGGAAGAAGATTTTTCGGTTAACCAAAAAAGCAGAATTAATTTATTTTTAATTCTAATTAAATTTGTGCCTTTTTATATGATTGATTAGAGTACTGTGACATGATTTAATTAGTTATTTTCATGCTTATATGAGATTAACATGTGAATAAAATGCTAGTTGAGATCATTTAATTTCCTATATGGGTTTTGCATATTAGGGATTAAAAGTAGTGTGAAACTACTATTGTATTGGTGGTGATTATACATTATAACCTATGGTCTAGTGTATTTTTGATGTGATAAATAAAAGATTAATATTATTGTTAAGTCCTAGATAATGATGCAAAATCAATTGTGTCTCTGTATATGAGATGTTAATTAAATGTTAATTGTAGTGATATGGCTTCTAAGAGTATAGTAGCTGACCAGAACTAGGGGAGAAATCGGATAGTAAGAACCATGACATCTGGCATAGGAAAATCCAATATCTCCTTGATGAGTTTGAGGTGATAGAGACTTTATCACATAGTCTAGCCTATCCCAAGGAAGGAACCACTGCCCAGCATCGTAGAGATAGAGAGGCCTTTCAGGCTTGGGCCAATAAGGATCATTGTACACGATTTACTATGTTGAGCATGATTTTATTGGCAAATTCAAGGCCTATAAGACTGCATAAGAGATGTGGAAAGCATTGAAACTCGTGTTTGCAGGTATTGGTGATCCTTAAATTGGTAAACAAACAAGATTAATTATGATGATAAGAAAGGACAGGTGTAAATACCTGGACAGTCTACCAACCTGAGTTAAAGAGATTCGAAGACCTGTCTTGCACCTAAACCATGTGTTGGCCATTCAGTGCAAGGTTTCCCATGGAGCAAGGAAGAGAGTCAAAGAAAGAGGAATCAAATAGTCACATATGACTTTTGGAGTGTTCAGAGAGGAGTTGCAGAGGACTTTGAAGATTCTTTGGAGGCTATGATTCCATGAGTTCTGAGATCCAAAGAATGGCTCCCCAGGTCAAAAGTCTGGATCCCTTGTTCAACAAGGGTGTGGGTTTTTGTAGACAAAACATTGGGTCAAAGCCATATCTGAGTGACAAGTGTCACCCATCTAAAGGCCATGGAAGACACTTGTCACAGTCATTGAAGACGAACACGCAACCTCTGTAACTCGACCAATCCCTTGATCTGACATTACCCATGTTGATCTGTACTGCCCACATGGGTTTGATGGGACTATCTCTCAGGGCCTCTATTCCTAAAGGGTTTCTCGATATTCTCCCATTTTTTTATTGGACTAAATCGTGTAATTCCGATAAGCGTAGGGTGAAGAACCCGAGTCGGAATCACAAAAATGTGTTAAATCTATGAAGCGGTGATTCTCTAAAAGAAAAGGGTTCGAAATGTCGATTCCAAATTGGAATCATCAGGTCTGTTAAGACGTGACTCCCTATAAAGGGGATAAGGATGTGAATCCCAAGTTGGAATCAAGCAAATATGTTAAGTCTGCTGGGGCAAGATTCCCTAGAAAGGAAGTTCGAACTTTGGAGGTGTTTACCAAGTATGTCAATTGAGAACCCCGAGATATCCAATTAATGAGTCTTATGCCATTATCCAAGGTTACACCCTTAACATGACTTGTGATTTCGGGTAGCTTTATATCCGCGTCAGATAGACTTCGTTCAAGACTCAAGGTACAGTGTTAATCTCGCAACATTATGATAGTTTCTATTGTATTACCCGCCTTTTCATCCGAGGTGATTCCCTTATCTAGCAAGGTTCTAGGTAGCATCACATGAGGCAAACCTCTGATGCTCGCTTGCGAGACCCATCACTTCGGCTTGACAAGAGCTAAATGTAACCTAACCATTCTCGGGAGGTTATGCCATTGAACTGACCATCTTGCAGGTGGTGAGCCTATTGAAAAATTAACCCATCTCGGGGTAGGTTAGGTCGCTCAACAATGACGAATTGACCATCTCCGAGGTAGTAAGACTAGATGACGAATTAGCCCATCTCGGGGTGGGTTAGGCCACTCAACAATGACGAATTGACCATCTTCCGGGGTGGTTAACCTAGATGACACATTAGCCCATCTCCGGGGTGGGTTAGGCCCAGATGACGAATTTTCCCATCTCGGAGTGGGTGAGGCCGCTTAACAATGACGAATTGACCATCTCCGGGGTGGTTAGCCCAGATGATGAATTAGCCCATCTCCGAGGTGGGTTAGGCCCAAATGTCGAGTTGCCCATCTCAGTGTGGGTGAGGCCGCTTAACAATAACGAATTGACCATCTCCGGGGTGGTTAGCCTAGATGATGAATTAGCCCATCTCCGGGGTGGATTAGGCCCAGATAACAAATTGCCCATCTCGGGGTGGGTGAGGTCGTGTAACAATGACGAATTGACCATCTTCGGGGTGGTTTGCCTAGATGACGAATTGCCCATCTTGAAGGTGGGTTAGACCCAGATGACAAGTTGTCCATATCTGGGTGGGTGAGGCCGCTTAACAATGACGAATTGACCATCTTCGGGGTGGTTAGCCCAGATGACGAATTGCCCATCTCAGGGTGAATAAGGCCGCTTAACAATGACGAATTGACCATCTTCGGGATGGTTAGCCTAGATGACGAATTGCCCATCTTGGGGTGGGTGAGACCGCTTAACAATGACGAATTGAACATCTCCAGGATGCATGGTTAGCCCAGATGACGAATTGCCCATCTCGGAGTGGGTGAAGCCGCTTAACAATGAAAAATTGACCATCTCCAGGGTGGTTAGCTCAGATGACGAATTTCCCATCTCGGGGTGGGTGAGGCCGCTTAACAATGACGAATTGACCATCTTTAGGGTGGTTAGCTTAGATGATTAATTACCCAACTCCGGGGTGGGTTAGGCCCAAATGATGAATTTTCCATCTCGGGGTGGGTGAGGCCGCTTAACAAGGACGAATTGACCATCTCTGGGGTGGTTAGCCCAGTTGACGAATTAGCCCATCTGTGGGGTGGGTTAGGCCCAGATGACAAATTGCCCATCTCGGGGGGGGGGGGGGATGAGGCCACTCCATACTATTAAGGGTAGTCAACCCATACGAACAATTTAAAGGTGGTCAGCCTATCCGAGGTAGAGCTGGCCACTTTTTGTGGACAATCACGAGTGAAAGCCCCTGAGGGGGGCCTCAAAAAGGGAACATTAATATGCACAACTTTTATGTCATACCAGATGGCATTTTATCATTGGACTAATTCGAATTTAAAATACATCTGGTCATCAATACCTCAGCTATCAGATTGTGTGCTCTGACGATGAAGTTTGAGACCTATAAGATGGCTCCCAACGTCAGTATCGTATAGCATCTTAGGCAGATGTATTGTATGATACGTGATCTGAAAGCTGTTGGTAACAACCTGACTGATGAGCAGTCGAATCTCATTGTCCTGAGATCCCTACCTAACTTGTGGGAGCACATGAAGTTCACTATGACGCACAATGAGAATATTAAAAAGTTCACTGATTTGGCGCATCGTCTTGAGCTCGAGACAGAGTGTCAGTGTAACGCCCCTCAGATTTAACTATCTTTTCTATTTGGGGCGTTTCTGTTATTTTAGTGTTCTTATGGGCATTTTGGCAATTAATGGTCAGCTCTTAAGGACACATGTTCTGTGCTCCTGCCCAACACATTAACCCCTCTCTTTAAAGAGCTTGGATGGTTGAGATTCACTCTCCCATCCAAGGGGTTGATGGAGGGCTAGGATTGATTCTCTTTAGAGTATATGGTGTAGGCTCTAACCCTAGCCCATTTGTTTTGTTGGTCTTGGCTGAGAAGAACATTGAAGCTCTCCAAGGAAGAAGAAGGGAAGAGGAAGAAAATAGAACAAGGATCCAACTTCATCAATATTCGAGCAGAAGAAAGCTTGCTTGAGCTAAGGTAAATGCATTGTGTGCATTTATTGTGAGTTATTTGGGATTTTTGAGTTCTTTCTTGAATGCTTGGATTCTTTAAATGTTTGAATGTTCATGTAAGTTTTGTTGCATGATTCCTTGAGGTTTTTTGTTGAATCTATGAATAGATTGTGAATAAACTCCTTGTATTTAGGTTAAGTTGCTGAGATGAATGATTTCATGTCGTTCTTGCTTGATTTTCGAAATGCATAATCATGCTTGTTTTAGACTTATCATATGCAATGATTCATCATGATTGTTTGGTGTCTTTGGATCTATTTTTCTCAGAAACCCCCGAACCCAGGTAGAAGAATTTATTAGAATCGACAATTGTGCGAAAACTAGGTGAAAAACCCAGAAATCGTGGCTGTCGGCGAGTCGGTCGGTCCTCCGATGAACTCGCCGACGGCGGTCGGTTGGTGGAACTTGTGAATCGAGGCCACTAACTGATGAGATTGACCATGTGGACCTTTTCGTGGGGTCATCGGTGGAACCGATGGACTCGCCGATGATGAGAGGTGCAGTGTGGCCCTGTCGGTGGGTGTGTCAGCTCACCGATGAACTCGCCGACAGGGAGTATGATATCATGGTTCTTCGTGGTCGGTGGGTGGTCGGTTAGTCGAAGACACTCGCCGATGGGAGTCGGTGGATCTGTTGGTGCTACTGACAGGCGTCGGTGGGTATGTCGGTCCGACAGACCTGCCGACGAAGTAATTTTGAATGCTACAAGTGGGTACGTCGGTCCACCAACGGGACCCGCCGAAGAAGGAATTTAACTGAGATTTCGAGGCGGTTTTATAATATGATAAACTCTTTGAATTGCCTATGATTGTATGGCTTTACATTATGCTTTTACGTCATATTATTGAATGATTGTGAGACTTGTATTATATGCTTTCATTTCATACTTACTACATGATTGAAGCATAGCTAGAAATGTTAAATGAATGTGACGCATACATAAAGTTGTTTCCAAATCTCATGCATCTAATCTTGTCCTTCTCAAAGGAGCTAAGGGGTAATCTGTGGTCCAAGTCCTCACAAGGACTATACACGTATGCATGGCGAGGGAAAATGTGAGGATATTTGGGTTCTAAGATAAAACCCAAATGAGAGATAAAACTCTGGTATCCCGTGGGGGACTATATGTATTATCAATCCAAATAGATTTCAGGGTGAGGGATTAGCTACCCCAAGAGCCGACGGATACCTATATATATATATATAGAGAGAGAGAGAGAGAGAGAGAGAGAGAGGGTAAATTCGATTGGTAATTGTGAGTGGGTATTGTGCCACGGAGGGAGGTTCACGAAGATGATGCCCTTGGACTATCCTGTTGAGATGGTGTGTCCCCGATAAAAATAAAAGCGGGGCATGAATTCCCGGGGGTTGAAAGTCCCTTAAAACTGTGTTGTACACACAGAATCTGCGAGGTATCCTTAGCCCGAAAGGGGTCGTGTATCCATGAGTGGATACATGGTGTTACAGTTTAGATCTGGCGTGGGCATATCACTTCACAATATCAACGACATGCATTTGCATTCACGTGATTGCTTAGACCAATTGCCGGGTCACTATTGAATTGTTCATGTCATTGCATATAAATGAATGAACCCTGGCATCGATCATGGCATCCCATGCATGCACAGTCATCCTAGTTAATTACACTGTATATGCACATTGTATTTACTAAGCGCGTTGCTCGAGCCTTTTTGGCTCCTAACATTTCAGGAGAGCATTATAGGCAGGACATGGACTACGGGTCATCCTATTATTATGTTGCTTCTTAGTTTTCCAATACTCTGGTCCAAAAATCATAGCAGATCCTAAAGCTGTATTATTGAATTTATCTTTCAGCTTTAGGAGAATGCATGGGTCACATAATAGAACTCTCGACTTAAGTCATCTAGTTTTAATTCTAAGAGACTATCCTCTGTTTGGAGCTATTTTGCTCCTGTCTTCAACATGAACTACATGGTTGGCCACAGGGTAAAAGTTCTTTTGCGAATCTGGTTTGCCTTTAGTTCTAAAGGATCTCAAATGAATATGCTTCGTGGTGTTCTTCCCTCGGTTTTGCTATGACAAATTTTGAAAGAATGCAACAATAGGCTTTATGAAAAGCGTTTTAGATCGATTCACACGCTTATCATTGATATTAAGGAATGGCTCTTTAATATTGCTGGAATTTTAAGAGTGACTAAATCCCCCTCCTTTAATGATCTTAGCCTTGCTATTCTTGGGATTCACCTGATATCACCTCAATTCAAGGCTCCTTTATTTGTTAAATGGATCCGTCCTATTCAACATTGGGTTAAGCTTAATACAG
>JAUPMG010004798.1:0-15959 GCA_031762675.1 Pachysandra terminalis | reverse complement strand
TTTTATTTTATATAATTAAATTCTTGATTTCTCTTATTAGTTAGATTCTTAAATTTGTTAGTAAGATTTTTATAACTTATTAGATTTAAGATTTTGATAATTATTTATATTATTGATTTCTTTAATAAGATAAGGTCTTTATTTATAATAAATCTTAAAATATAAAAAATATTCTAATATTAAATAATTTAATTTTTATTTATTAATTAACTATATATAGCTTAATTTTAATGGATGAAAATGATTGAAATTGATGCTTTGACCGTATTTATTTTTAGAGTAATGACAGTAAAAATATTATGATTGCAAAATATATTTATAATATGAAAATAATGCAAAAATATATTTAGAATATGAAAATAATGCAAAATATATAAATATAAATATATTTATTATTAAATAATAGAAATACATCAAAACGTAACAATATAAAACTTTAGACAAAAAAACTATAAATAAAAAGAGAGAAAGGGAGATTATATACACAAAATAGAACATATAAGGTACATGCAAGTATACATAAAAAATATAGATATATAACTATAATTTTAATAAAAGTATGTATAAGAATATAGATTTTGAAAACTAAAAAGAAGTGTATGTAATTTTAGAAAACTAAAAATGGGTAATTATAAAACTAATTGGATATAAAACTATAATTTTATAAAAATTTGAGTCGTTATTTCACTTACAAAAATAACACCGTGGGTTTAAAAGAAATTTAAGAAACGATAACTAAAGACAAAGAGGCCACCATAGGGGCAAATAGGCGTGTCCTAATTGGAGTCTTCTTATTTGGATAAAAATAAAAAAATGTAAAAAAGAAGAAGAGGTATAGAAAAGAAAAATATGTCAAAAAGGAATAAAAAGAAGAAAAAAAAAAATTTTGTACAGAAATATTCTTAAACGTAATATTTGCTTTTAATAGTAGTATAGATATATCTTAGGGGTAGAAGTGAAATTTTGTAAGGTTAAAGCACGATGGGAGAATTTGATATCAAATTTTTGTTTAATGGATATAGTTGAACAAGGCTAAAGCATAGAGGAAGGATGTGAAATTATAACGGTGACATGGGGTTCACAGAAGAATGCCTTCATATGAAAGTGGAAAGGAAGCCGCGTCGTTCGAAACAGCAAACAAAGACCTGAAAGAAAAAAAGACTTTAAATTGACAAGAATGCCTTCTTGCTCGTCTCTGCGATGTTCACCTTGTCCCTTTTGTTTTGGAAGATCACCTCTCTCCTTTTCATTTATTTTTTATTTGGGTAGTAGAACAGCTCGCTGCTTTAGTCTTTCGTTCAAAAAACCCTTTTCACACTTCCTTCTGCTTTTTTTTTTTTTTTTGCCTTTATTGATTGATTTGTTTTTTTTTTTTTTTTTCTTTTATCGACTTTTCTTAGATAATGGAATGCTCGTTGTTTCATGGATTCTGAATTCTTTTTCGATTCTGGGTTTCTCTTACAATTCCTCAAAATGGGGAGGTGTGGAGGTTAATGATGAGTTCATGAAATCAGATTGGGAAGATAAAAAGGTGAGTTTTGTCCAATTTCAACTACGAAAATAAATAGCACTTGAAGCTGGGTTTGGAAGAAAGATGGAATCCGTAGTCTTCTCGAGGTCAATTGTCTGATATTTGATTCTTATATAAAATAATATTTTCCCTGAAAAATATTAAGGAATATTTGTACCATTCTATTTTTTTTTTTAAAGAATTTTTAATTCCCTTTTTTATAAGGTTTCTGGTGAGTGTTATGCAAAAGAAACCACATTTCTGAAAAGGGTATTACAGGGTGTAACAGATGACAAAAACCCTAGTTTTGGAAATTGGTTTGGTGACACAGATAGTTTTTGATGAAAAGGTGTTTGGTTTTTGCTCAAACAACTTAAGAAGAATGGTATTCAAGGTTCATCAATTGATTTCTTATATTTGTTTGAATTCAAATAAGAGAAACAAAATTTGAATGCTACTTTACTGTAAATTCAAATTTTCATTTGCACTGTAGAACTTTTCGGATTATATAATTCCTTTTTCTTACTTGGGTGTTTGCAGTGGGAATTTTGGATAAATACAGTTTTGAATTGCAGAGATTTTCATTTCTTTTTGATCCAAAAGCTACCACATTTTGTCAATTTTAGAATATTTTAAATCTTTCTTAATTTCCCAACTGTTGTCTTTTTTTTTTTTTTTTTCATTTTTTCATGGTTTTGAGGTTCTGTTCTTTTCTACCTTTGGATATGCAGTGAGTGAGTTAGTTTTCTATTCTTTTTGGTGCAATGAAGTTTTTTCTTTCTTCAATGCAGAGAAGAAGGACGAAAGGAAGACTACAAAGTCTATCTCAGTTCAGTCCTTCACTTCCATGTCAACTGATCGTGAAGTGAGGAGATCTGGGTCTGAATTCAGTTCTCAGAATGTTTCGGACACTAGCACAGATTCTTTTTGGAGGGGCCGATTACCATCTTTGTCCCCAAGACCTAGTAATCTCAGAGTGTTTACGTTCTCTGAGCTGAAGACGGTTACAAGGAATTTCAATCGCTCGGACATGATTGGAGAGGGTGGATTTGGGTGTGTGTATAGGGGTGTGATAAAAAATTCAAACAATCCACACACCAAACTCGACGTCGCCATTAAACAGCTGAACAGAAGAGGGTTGCAGGTAATGTTTCTTCCTCCTAATTCTCTTTTTTGTAGTTGAGCTTCAAAGTATAGTAGAACTGAAAGTATGATTTAGTATTTGATAGAATATGGAAATTAACTTGTTTGGTGATTATTTCGAAAACACTTTAAATGATAACTGAAATCCCAAACAACTGATTTGAGTTAAAAATTGTTTTTGGTGGAAGCATGAGTAGATGTGGTTGTTGATCAGTGCAATGTAGTGGCTAATGGGTCTCCTATAACAAGGGACCTTCTCAGCCGATTCCACTGTGGTCACTGGTGAATTTCGAGATGGATAGGTGGCTCTAATGTTTGTCATGGTTTGGTTTCAATTATCTCTTATTTCATGTATGGAGCAAGGTTTTAAATTTCAATTTCGCCTGAGACTTTGCCAAGGGGGACCTGCCGACACTTCGCCAAATATCACTGAAACGGTGAAATATCGCCCCCATATTTCGTGTCACCAGGCTAGAAAATGGCGATATTTCGCCGGCATGCCATTGAAATTTAAATCCTTGGTCTGGAGATTGATTTTTGCAAATGTTGGTTAAAGCTGTTGTTCTCAGCATCTGTGTATCTCCCTGAATGAATTTGCATGGATCATTTTGGGACTCATCAGTTTGTGGATTCTGTGTATTAGATCTCGTACTGCAAAAACTGATTCTAATAAAAGATCTCAATGCTTTTGAAGTTGCATTTCTTGTGACATTGGAGGAAATATTACCACAACACCAGGATAAAAGATCTGCAGTTAGGATGAGATGGAACCATATTATCTACCCTTGCAAAATTATTCCCTTGAGGGGGGATGTCTTTTGTTTTTTATTTTATTTTATTTAGTTATTATTATTATTATGGGATGTCTTGTATTTTTTTTATTTTTTTTATTATTATTATTTATTTATTTTTTTGTGACTGATCACTAATTTTGGAACCATACAATTTTTCTCTGACCTTTGGGGCACCACTAGAATTGTTATGTAACTGTCAGGAGTGTTTTGGTACTTTTCTTGTATTAGATTTTATTACTCTCTTGGGGTGCATCTTTAGGTTTATGGTCAAAAGAAAAAATTTCTCCTCCATTTTGAGAGTGGTGCAGGAGTGAAACACACTACCGATTATTGTTCTGGCCATGCTCTTTATATCTTTATTTCTTGCTATTCATGGTAGATACTAGGTTTTGTGTTCACAGCACTAGTGGCAACAATATGAAAATTTACACAGAATATGAGTAATATTGTCTTAGTGATAAACTTATAGCAGAATTCACTCCCTGACCAAGCAATGCGTTCTTCAAATTCTTGAGACAATGAATCCAGAATCCCTTATATTTTTTGGCATAACAGGAAGTGTCTCCTTGCTAGCCTGATGCAGGTACTTATATATCTTTTTTTTTTGATAAGTAAAGTTGTGATATTATATTGCTATAAAATAGTAAAAGATTTACATGTCAATCATCCCATGTACAAGTATAGAGCTCCAACTAAATGTCAAGCACCCTCTCCCATCTTGGTTAGCATCTCCTCTATAGCTCCCCCCACCTATTTACAAAATCTCCAAACTCAATTCCACAAAATTCTGGCAGAACCCTTGCCCATAGTGTTAAGTATCGGTCGATCCGACTCAGGATTGGCACGGGATGAGTCACGATCCCAAGCTGATCCCGAAAATTGCTAAAGTTCTCTGACTCGGGCCGAAATCGATTCAGATCGCCCGATCCAGACGATCCGACTCGGTTTCGGGCGAGTCAGATCGGACGGTCAAATGTGGATCATTCGACACCCCTAAATTTTTTTATGATTTTTTAATATATATATATACATAAATTTTTTTATGATTTTTTAATATATATATATATATATATAGATGTATATATATTGGGTCATGTTTGAATTGGTCGATCCCATGTTAGATCGGTGATCCAACTCTGTATCGGACTGGGACAATCCCCGATCCGATACTGAGTTTAAACACTATGACTAGAAGTGCTGCTGATTTCAAATATTTTTGTATATCTGATTTTAGGATCACATTAAACTCTGGATACTAAAGTAGCTAAAGTCCAAACTTTTATTTTTAAAATACCAGGAAACATGGATTTTGTAGTTGGCCTTCCACTTTTCCTAAAACTCACATACCTGATCTTTTCTCTGAAGTTTTTCTATGTACTTAAATTTTTTTTATCACTATCCCTCTTTTTGTCTCATAGGGGCACAAAGAATGGGTAACCGAAGTAAATGTCCTTGGGGTCGTTGAACATCCTAATCTTGTTAAATTAGTGGGTTATTGTGCTGAGGATGATGAAAGAGGGATCCAGCGGCTCTTGATATATGAATATATGGCCAACAGAAGTGTGGAGGATCATTTATCGACTCGGTCGCAGATCCCTCTTCCATGGGCGATGAGACTAAGGGTAGCCCAAGATGCTGCACGTGGTTTAACGTACCTCCATGAAGAAATGGATTTTCAGGTGCACCATTTATTTCTTTCAGCATTTACATTATCTGATCCAAGCTCGCAATCCTATTGATGATATGATACACTTGAATATTCTTATGCTCTGGTGTATTTTCTTTTGTATTTTGTTTTACACCAAAATTATTCATGATATGGAACTTGTGCCTAGCAACAATTACGTGGACAGTTTGGTGTGAAAGAAACCAGAGGATTTTCAAAGGACAGGAAAAGGAAACCCACAAGATAATTGAGCGATACCATTGCAGAGCATTTGTGTACTGAGTAGGCAAGGGACCATTTCACAAGCACGCGTGCGTGTGGGGGATGGGGGGTGCGTGTGGATGGGTGGGTGTGTGTGGGTATGTGCGTTCGCGTGTGTATGCGTGCGTGCGTGGATGGGTGAGGGCGTGTGTGTGTGTGACGACAATAAAAAGAAAGAAAAAAAAATCTTCATGAAATTTCTACCTTCTGAAAAAAGGATAACCTTGAATGGCTTCTGATTGCTTTAGAGCACCTAAATATAGTGCGATAAGAGTTGATCCTGGTGATCTATCTTAGGGGATAAAAGACTGATATATTTTTTTTCTCATACTTGACACAGATCATCTTCCGGGATTTCAAGTCTTCAAACATCCTCTTGGACGAACAATGGAATGCGAAGCTGTCGGATTTCGGATTAGCCAGGCAGGGTCCTTCAGAAGGATTAAGTCATGTCTCAACAGCGGTATGTTTATACAAATTGATGTATAGATATATCTTAGTATGTGTTATTCAACTGTGGTAACATGCTAAGTAATATGCGTCTTGTTAGTGTAAATGTAAATAGGATTCCATCAGACAACATGTGATACGACTCGGATGGTTTGTAGATAGGAGAAATTGATCTTTCTAATTCCAAAACAGGTAGTTGGAACCCTTGGATATGCAGCTCCTGAATACCTTCAAACTGGGCGCCTCACAACCAAGAGTGATGTGTGGAGCTATGGGGTCTTCCTTTACGAACTCATCACTGGTAGGCGCCCAATAGACCGAAACCGCCCCAAGAGTGAGCAGAAACTATTGGAATGGGTCAGGCCATACCTATCGGACCCAAAGAAGTTCCGGCTGATAATGGACCCAAGACTCGACAGGACATATTTTCTCAGGTCTGCACAGAAGCTATCGGCTGTGGCCAACCGTTGCTTGGTGCGAAATCCAAAGGTACGTCCCAAGATGAGTGAGGTGTTGGAGATGGTGAATCAGATTGTTGAGGCAAAGGAAATAGGGAGCCCCGAAATCCCGTTGAAGGCGTTTGCTCCAATTGATGCTTCCAAAGAATCAAAAAGAAAGGATTCCAACTTGAAGGGAGGGATTTCGGATTCAAAAGCGGGAGAAAGAGGATGGTTCGATTGGCGAATGTGGACATCAAAACTCGTAAGGATCTGCTCATGGTAACGGGGTGTGCAAATGACGGAACTAAGCATTTCTTCCTGAGTATTTGAATGAAGAAGCTCATGTAAGCTATGGAGGCTCTATCTCTGGTTAGATGTTTGAAATGCTGGGAAAGGATGTAACTACAATGTTCCATGTTTGTATGTTTAGCAAGGTACGTATAGAGAATGCTTATTTTCACTACGGCTGCATGGTGCATACATATAAATTGTAAAATGGCTTCCTTTCATGCACTACTTGTCAAATTTAGGAAACGACCATGTATCTGAAGTGCTCTAGAGAGAGAAACCTGGTGTTATAGGTAACTCAAACATGAAGGCTTATTTGGAGAACCCTGCTTTTGCATGTGTAAGCTGAACCAACATGAGGTCAAATATCAAGTTTTAGTCCCAAAGGCATTTGGTGGCGTAAAGGGCTCACTCTTTCTTTGTATAGAAGAGCACTTCTTACTTTAAACAACGCATGTCCTCATACTCTCTCTAAGGCAAGGTTTAAAGTTTTGGAATCGGGACCGGGCTGGTCTGGCCGAACACAGTCTGAACCGGCAGTACCATCTGGTACTGGTTGGTCTGGATCTGGTATAAAGGCCGAACACAGTCTGAACCGGCAGTACCATCCGGTACTGGTTGGTCTGGATCCGGTATAAAAAGTGGACCGCCCAATTTATTTTTTTGGATTGGCTGACCCGGTTGTCGGACTGGCAATATTGGTCGGGACCGGACCGGTCCAAATTGATACCAGCTTGGACTGTTTAATTTAAAATTTAAAAAGAAAAAAAACATTAGACCGATTGGACCAATTGAATATCGGTTGTCCCAATCCGGTCTAAAGCCTCACGATGCAACAATTGTATTGTGGTTTGTGATCAGACTGGTTCTGAGCGATCCTGGTACGGATCGGATCGGTCCGATCCTTGAAACCTTACTCTAAGGGCCTATTAGATCTCTATATGGATGGTTTTCAGGACATGGTGGTGGCAGCGACAGCATATCACTTTCAGTGAAAAAAATTCAAGAAACTATTTATTGGTTTCTAGAAGTGAAGATATAATTTTTTACAAAGAACAACTTAATTGTTCATAGAGAAATAAACGCAAGCAGAGAAGGTTTATATTGATAAGATCAACTTTCAATGATATGAGACACCCAACATCCTCTCTGTATTGTCTATGGCACTTTTTAGATCACTCATAGATAAGAAAGTAAGGTCTGTGACTGTAGAAGATTCCAATACCGAAAGTGCTCAAAAAAAGTGCTTATACATTACAAGAAAAAAGGTATATTCTTGGTCTCAAAAGTGTCTCTCTTTCTCCTTTCTTTGGTTGGGGTCGGTTTAAAAGTTTTGAAATCCTGACCTTCTTCCCATATATACTCTTTTTTACAGTGTTTATAAAGCTCTAATGAAATAAAACCGAGCCAAATTGACTTTTTTTGCTTGATTTGTTTAGTTTTCGGTTTAAACCGAACCAATTGACATCCTTAGTCTGGTTGCAAGGTTTTAGGCCTCGGGATCAGGGATCGGATCGGTCCCAGCCGGTTCGGATCCGATCCAATTTTTGTATCGCCCATTTAAAAATAAAAAAATAAAATTGGATCGGCGATACCGGTCATTGTACCAGTGGTACTAGTCGTCGGACCAGCGATATCGGTCGGTATAGGACCCGCGATACCGGTCCAAGTCGATACCTGTTGGATCGTTCCATTTATAAATTAAAAAAAAAAAACAAAAAGAAACTTTAGATCAGTTGAACCGATTGTATCGATGTGACCGCATCGATATTGGTTGGACCTGTCCGATCCAAAGCCTCATGATACAATAGTTGTATTGTGGCTTGAAATCGTACCGGTCCTTGATGATCCCAATATGGACAGGCCGATACAGACCGGATTGGTCCGATCCTTGAAATGATACTTTTTATCCTTAAAATAATGCATTTGGCTAGAAAAATTATATAAAAGGATGCTCTTGTATATAGTTTTAGGCTTGATGGATATTTTTGCCTTTAAAAAAAATATATAATAGAAATAAAATGATACTTTTTATCATTTTAAAAGTACTACTTAAATTTAAAACATGGTTAACCGCTTACCGCAAACTCAGTTTTTAAAAGTAATCTTACACCTCCTTCAAAAGTCCTTCCATCCAAAGTAGCTTTTAAAAATGTAACCAAACACCCAAACATTAGGAAGCTCTTGTAGGTCTAGGAATGACTTCCTATCCCCTTGGAAGCTTTGCCAAACGGCGCCTTCACCTCGTACCCAAATATACTCTAATGGTACAACAAATAAAATGTCAACCATTGGATGCCTCATTTTCCATCAACCAAACGATCTGACCGTCCACGTCATCTTAATTGAAAACCAATAAAATGCAATCACATCTGGCTCTTCACATTTACCAAAAAAAAAAAAAAAACTTGCTCTTCACAGTTCACTTAACGGCCAAAAGGCGGTTTTATGAGTTTCAATACCACAACAAAGAAAGAGCGTAATGCCAATGCTTCAAGGAAAGTCCGCTTAAATCATTCGCAACTTCAAAGCCAGCAAGACTCTCTAGTTGTACTTCCATTTCTTCGAAGTTGCTCGACATTTAAATCCTGTTCCACATCCGTCGTTTTCTTCATTTCTGTCGTCTCGAACACGAACCCTCTCTCTTGACTATTTTCCGTTTTATCGAAAATTTGTTCTTCAGATTTGAAGGTCTTCAATTCGGTTCGAAGCTTTTGAGCAATCGGAGAAGACGAATTGGAATTTTTTCGGATTCAATATAAGGTGTGTTTTTTTTTAAGTGTTCTGCTTCGTTCGAATTGAATGATTCGTGGTGTTGTTAAGCTCTAAACTAGGGTTCGGGATTGGTGATTCTCATTATTTGTTTGTTGGGGATTTGAGGATATCGATTACTGGAATTTGAAGTGAGTGAAGATGAGGTCTATTAATGCATAAGTTTGAGAGATTCTCAGCAGTTTTTTTTTTCCTCTTTCAGTGTGGATTGTGGATTGTTTATGCTGATATGTACTTTTGATTTTCATTTTTTTCTTGTTAGTATATAGATTTTGTTTTCGTGGTTTTATAGGCTTGAAGTGATACGTTCTAAAATTGTTTTTAACTTGGTGTTTAATTGCATTAACTATTTTCGTAATTCAATTTGAATGATCAATGTGTGAGATTTAGTCCCTGTCTTCTTTCATTATGCTATTTGCAAATTGGTTTATATTTAGGAAGTTGGAAAAGGTAATCATTTAGAAGCTGTGGGAAGGGATGGTTTATATTATTAATTGCTTGATGAAATTTGCAGGTTCTTTATTATAGTTTATTTGGCTACATATCCAATGATCCAGCCTCATTATTGAGATAGGTGAAGGAGAGAGGGTGATCCAAGGTATTGCTGTTAAGAAAGAAGATATATGAGATGAAGAAGAAATCAAGCACACGCAAGACATAAATTTACGTGGTTCGGCAAATAATGCCTACAAACACGGATGCACACCTGATTCTACTATTCTCCAAAGCTTAGAAAAAAGTGTTACAAAAAGTATGATAAATACCCTGTAGCTAGGGCTAAACATAATAGAAAGTGAAATTACTATTATACCCCATGACCCCAAAAATTCGGACCAGGGGCTCCGACCCAGGACCCTCCTTTCGGGAAAGGGGTGCTGCCCCCTGCAACCCCTACGAGCTCTGCGCCGAGCTCGATTGTTGACAGTGGTGTTTGGATCATCAGTAATTCTCGATTGCCTAAGTAGCATCAGTCTCCACATAACAACAATTGCCCTGTTGTTTCTTCCAGTTTACTGATACAAATCTTGATGTTTAAGTCTTATACATTGAAAATTAATCCTTCCAGTTATTTGTCTTTTTAACTGTTGGAGGTTGGAACAGTTAAAATATTGGTTTGAGTAGTTGTTGTTCAAGATTAGTCTAATATCAGCTGTTTCAATAAATAATATATGGACTTAACTGGGGAAATTTTGATTAGATTAGAAGTCATGGTTAATCTATCATTGTAATCCGGTGAAACAATCATCTTATAATGGTTAATCTTCTATCTTTTGGGCCTTCCATATGGATGCTATGTATTGCAATGTGAGCTTGCCCTTGTAATCTCGAATCATCACCTATTCATAAAAAAAAAAAAAAAAAAAAAAAATCATGTATCATCACCTGCACTTCTACCTCTATCCTTGCTTCTAATCTAACCAACAGAACAATATGCTAAAATTGCTTTCTTATAAGCATCATATGATATCTATTTGGTTTGGCTCTTTCATAACAAGTTATAATTATTTGAACTTTGCAAGAAATCAGTTAGATCCTTTTATCTCTTGCAGGTCTAAGATCAATCCTTCTATTTTCAGTGGCCCACAGACAAGCAGTTGCATGCTTAATTTGAGATCTGTTGATACGCACCTCTTCACCTGGTTTTGACGGAGCAGACACAAATCTGTGCTTGCAATCATAGACAGAGTAGATGGTTAAAAACGAACAAGATCCTGATATTGTTCGGTGGGGACTCCATCTCCTTGATGGTGATCTGCCCTCTAATTCTGCATACTGTGGAACTGTCGCTCAACATGATGTCAACTTCTATGATGGACAGTATGTCATAGGACATTATGACACGGGAAATTGCGATATAGAGAATGATGAGATTCTTGCACATGCCCTTCAAGAAGAATTGTCACAACTTGATGTTGCAGAAGCATCTGGACCACCACATGCAGGCGAAGAGCATTTGCAAGCATCCATTCTTGCACAGGATTGGCTTAGCCCATCTATGCAGAACTATAGTTCTGGTATTTACAAAATTAGCAACTGTTAATTTTTTCATTTGTTTGCTATATCATTTCCTTTGCCTCATATTTTGTGGTCATGTTCTCTCCAATTGGTAGGTTATGCAAGTGGCCAGGAGGAGGCAGATGATGTAGGACCCTCTAGTTCATGTTCTAGTCCTGACAAAAAATTATATACCGAGGAGGATTGGTCTTATTTGCTAGAGTTTACAAATGAATCTGTTCTTGATGGTGAAGTTGGCAAGAGGTTGAATCAAATGGTTTCTATTCCTGTAAGTATAGCATTCTACCAGAATCCTTCCAAGAGTACTTCTGAAGTTCATGGGCCTTCTTGTCCATCTACATTTTATGCATATGGTCTTCTAAGGGTTCAGATTTTTTATGCTGATTAGATTATAGGAGGTTCAGAAGCTTTCTATTTTTTCCTTTTAATGCCCCCGAAATGATGTTGATGTCTAGTGCAATGTTTTTGAATGCTAAGGAGTGAAGTGAACTGTAAGGGTAACAAGTACTTCTTTCTTAATAGATAAATAAGTAGATGTTATATTACTATGGTTCACATAAATGATACATTAATATGGTCATTAAAATAAATAGAAAAATGTTAAAAAATTAATATATAATGAAAAATTGTATATTAATTTAGAAGTGTACATTTGATCTTGTTTCAGAAATAAAGCAACCACCTAAAAATGAAGATGAGCTATTAAGACAATAAAATAGGAGTCACATACAATAGATAACAACCATAAACTGATTTATCCGACGGTTAGAATTTAGAGATAAATATTTAAAATTTATTAATCAAACTGACAAGATAAATCACACAACAGTAGAAATTTATGATTTACCATGATAAAATTACTTTTTTGTGCAGCCAGAAGAATTCTGTAGGTTTAAAAACAAAGTCTGGATTAGTTTAAACAAGCAAAAAACCATTCGGTAGGATATGAGTACATAACTAATTAGAAATTTTTAGCACAAAATACAACACTTGACAATACGAAAGGAAAACTGATAAAATAAAATTATAAAGCATATCAGAATGTTTAGCTCTACCAAAGCAAAAATACAACAGTTGATACAAATAAATTTATAAAACCTGATTAAATAACTAAAAAGAAAGCACAACAGTGGGATAATAAAGAGCAAAACAAACATAGAGAAAACAATTACAAAACGTGTCTGAAAACAGAGGTTTGATCTTTTGCTGACCATCCACATCTCTGAAATGGAACCATTAAAAAGTGAAAGAAAAGGTTTGAGCATGAGCCCATGACAAGAGAAACTTGGAAAATGAGCCCTTCACATCTCATTGAACAGTTAAAAAAAGAAATGGCTGCTAGAAAATCCATGGTTCACGGTAGAAGAAACATTGTCTCTTTGGTCTTCGAATGAGTGAAAAAGAAAGACAGATTTGAAGGGGAAAAAAATTCACACCTGCTACAAATAGGGCTGTCAATGAGCCGAGCTAGCTCGGCCTGACCTGGCTCGGCTCGGTTTATATATGGTTTTATACATCTATATTCCTATATCATATATTATATACTAATATTGAACATGTGTTAAATATATTATGTTATATAATCAATTATAATATTAATATATTTTCCTTAATTCAAATGCTTCTTTATTTATCAAAGTAAGAGTAAACAAATTAAATTAAGAATTGCACCAAGTTGAGCCGAGCTTTTATGAGCCGAGCCTAAGCCAAAATAAAATAATTAACAAGCCTGAGCCCAAAATATTTAATGAGCCTGAACCGAGCTGGGCAAAGCTCGGCTCAGCTCCATGTTTTTTTACGACCCTAGCTACAGACGAGCATCATCAGTCCTTGGGTGAAGGAATTGAATGGAAACGATGGTGTTTTAATAAGCTGGCTAAGGGCGGAGCAGGTTTAACATCTCAATTGCTTAGGTGCCAAGATAAGCCAACAAGTTGGCGGATAAGGTAGCTAAGGGTCGCGTGGTGACAGGAGATTTTTTTGATCATTATTCCTACTGAGGAAATGCTGTTGGGTGGGGATGACTATGCATGTAGTGAGGAAGCCCTTTGATTATACATGTGGGTGCTTTCATTGGTAGCTTTTCTATTACTCCTTGCGGGGTGACCCTTTCTTTTATACTCTCCTCTTTTCAAGTTTTTTTTGGAACGGTCCGGTCCCAAGCCGCGATACAAAAAACGTATCGCGAGGTTATGTAGCGGCTGATCCAGACCGGTACAACCGCTCCTTTTTTTTTTTTTTTTAAAGGTGTGGACTGGACGGTACCACCGATGTGGTACCAACCGGTCCATTTTTATTTTTCATTTTAAAATTTGATTCCTGGTCTGGTACTTTTGTACTGGACTGCTGGTACCAGTTTGTTCTCCGGTCCCGTTACAAAAAACCCTGCCTCTTTTCCTTATTTTCAATAAAGTTCATTATTTGTGAAAAGTAATTTTTTTTTCTTCCACTGTTGTGACCCCCCCCCCCCGCGTCAGCTGTTGATTTTTTTTTTTTAGGTTTTTCCATGTTTTATTATAGTGAGTTAAGTATGGTACATTATGTAATTTAAGTACTTAACTATAGTTAAGTTCTTCAACTCAGGTATTTAACCATGGTTAGGAATTAGTACATGATAGTTATTTAATTATTTAATCTCTTTTTCTCAGTTAGCCATTTATATGAGGCATACACCTTAGCTGTAAAAAGTTAAAATATTGCATTCCTTCTGAAAGTGTAAGCTATTTTTAACGCCTCATTGATCGAGGTGTACGCCACAGAAACACTTTTCCCCTTTGCATATACCTCATGGTTTTTTCCCTCCCCATGCCACCAAGGTGTGCCTCGAATCATACGCTACTAACACCATTGGAAACAATGATTGAGTAAGTGGTGTTCTTAAGGATCCAGTATTGTTTTTTGATGATTAAATGTACCTGGGAATTGTATTATGTTGAGTGGACATATCTGGAGTCAAGGGAGGGAGGTCAATTAAACGTAGCTGGAGTTTTTTTTTTTATGTTGATTAAACATCTCTAGAATCAATGGACAGGGTTCAGGGGGTGGAGGGAGGGTCCGAGACAACTAATTTTCAAATAATTTACATTATGTAAGTGTACACACATTATATGTGTATTTATTTGATTAAAAATAGTAAACTACATGTAATATAGGACAGTAGGAGGGAGGGGGGATATCTGAAGTCAAGGGATATCTGATCAAACGTATCTGGAGTTGGTTTTTGTTGATTAAACACATCTGGAGGGAGGGAGGGACACACATAATTCTCAAATGTCCTGCATTAAGTATGTGGGCACGTTTATTTAGTTAATTACAAATAGTAAACCGTATGTAGTATAGGATAGTATGAGGGAGAGCGGGAGGCACTTGTATGGATTATCTTCTAATAAGATACTGAGTTTGAAAAGTCATGGTTTTGTGGTTATTGTCAGCTACATGGATACTGAAGTGATTTTTCTTCAAATATATAATTTCTTATATTTTGGTTGCTGTGTTCACACAACTAATTTTCAAGTGTCTTACATTATGTATATGGACACAAATCATACATGTTTTTATTTGTTAACTGTTGTGGCAGCAAAACTTACTCTCCTCAATTAGAGAGTGAGTTTATATATTAACTAGAACTAGGGCTAAAACAATACATACTCAAATAAAGAACGAAAGGAAAAAGAGGAAAAGAGAAAAAAGGGGTTGTGTGGGCCTCACGGCCCACTTGCCCACGCTAATACTCCCCCTCAAGCTGGAGCATATATATTATTCATGCCTAGCTTGTTACAAATGTACCCAATTCTATTCTCAGTCAACGACTTGGTAAGCACATCCACCAATTGCTCCGCGGTTCTCATATGCTGTAACAAGATTTCTCCACCTTGTAGTTTCTCTCATGCAAAATGACAGTCAACCTCAATGTGCTTTGTCCTCTCGTGAAAAACCGGGTTAGACGCAATATGAATAGCAGCTTGGTTATCGCACCATAACTTCGACGGACTAGAAGGAGGATATCCAAGCTCACTAAGAAGCTATCTCAAGTAGATCATCTTGCTCGTAGCATGGGCCATAACTCGATACTCAGACTCTGCACTCGATCGTGCCATCACTAGTTGTTTCTTACACTTCCAGGATACCAGATTCCCCCTTACAAATATACAGTACCCAGTAGTAGACTTCTGATCACTAGGAGATCCTGCCCAATCTGCATCTGAGAACCACTCAATGTTCATATGACCATGGTTACCATACAATAAACCGCGACTTGGAGTGCCCTGAATGTACTGTAGAATATGCAAAAGTGCATCCCAATGAGGAACTCACGGGGCTGCCATGAACTGACTCATCACACTAACAGGGAATGCAATATCTGGACGGGTAACAACAAGATAATTTAGCTTCCCAACATGGCTTCTATATCTCTCAGGATCATCAAGCAACTCTCCTTCGTTTGGTGACAACTTCACTCCACCAACCATCGGCACATCCGATGGTTTGGCATCAATCATCCCTGTATTACGCAGCAAGTCTAAAGTATACTTCCTCTGTGTCAAGAAATCCCATGCCGACTTCTGGCAACTTCCACACCCAGAAAATATCTCAAAGGACCCAAATCCTTGGTCTGGAAC
>JAUPMG010004789.1:0-15959 GCA_031762675.1 Pachysandra terminalis | reverse complement strand
AAGGAACTAAAGGAACTAGGAAGATCTCCAGTAAAGTTGTTAAAAGAAAGATCCCTGCATTCACAAATATTTCAAACTCAGCATTTAAAACACTGCGTTTACTTTTAATACACAACTGGTATGAGGAAATTTACGTAAGTGGGCTTTAAAAACACTGTCAGCAGCATGTGTTACCAAGACTAGCTGGTTAGCAGGTTAATATGCTCTTCTATATTATAGAAGAAAATATTTTCCTCTTAAAGTCGGCTTGATAGATTGCTTTATACTCTTGTCTTTACTCAAGAAATTAAGAATAAAATCTTCTAGAACCCAGGATTATGTACCAAATATAAACATTATCAATAGTATCTCTAACCAAGACTCATTGGTTAATAGCACAAGTTAAAGTTTGCTAGATTTCGGATGGGGTGGCTGAAAATTAAATCTCATAATTTCATTCTGGAATATTTCATGAAATTTTCGGATGAAACCATCGGAATTTCACCAAAAATAATGTGTTATTCCAGCAAAATAAATGCACTTTCACCATTTGTTTTGTATCATTTCACATCATTAATGAAAACCTTAATTAATAAAAATCTTATTTGTCGATCCTTATTTATCATTTCACCAAAACTTTCAACATGAACTTTTGCATCATTTCACATCATTAATGAAACCTTATTTACTGCTCCCTTTTTTTGTTGAAAATTTTAATGTTCATACATAACATATATTTCAATGAAGAGATCTCATTTTATTAGTTAGCTTTATGTTTCTTTATATTTAAAAAGGTTCTAAAATGATAAAAAGAATCATGCATATTAAATCTCTAATAAAAATATTTAAAGATAAAAAAAAAATGGAGCTATTTCAAAGAAATATCCAAAATTTTAGATCTGAAATAGACCGAAATTTCACACTTTTTTGGAACCTAATTTCAGTCTAATTTTTAAATCTAATTTTTTTTGTCCTGTATTCACCAAATTATCCAAGATTTCAAATATTTTGGTTTCATTTGAGGCTACAAAATTGTTGAAATTTCCAAAATTAAAAACTATTGTTAACAGGTTAATATATTCTTTAATATTTAAAAAAATTAGTTTCCACTTAAAGCCTACTAGTGTACATTGCTTTGCACTGGCAATGTAAGCAAATCTAAAATTAAAAACATTAAAACCTTTTTGAACCCAGGACTGTATATTAGAAATTAACAGTAATCTTTAGTAGGGTATGGAAAAACGGTGGGAAGGATATGGTTGCAACATGGAATCCTATACTTCATTGAAGGGGAAACAGGTAGTCTTAGGCTGCTTCCTTCTTTAGAAAAAAAAAATAAAAAATAAAAACAAAACACCCCTGAAAAGTTTTTCTCCTATATCGTACATCTAAGTTTTGTTAGGATGTTTCCAAAAGAATGAATAACAAAATTCCCACACCTACCCGGTCAATAATTGAACTGCAACAGATAGCAAAAAATAAGGAATAGAAATCAGATATCTTACAAGACGCCAATGCCTTCAAGATTAGCAAAAACATCACCAATCGTCTGGGAGAGTAAATTGTGGCTTAAATTCCTAGAACCAAGGATGTGATGTTAGGCCTTAATAGTAAATTATAGGAAGTGCTCTTAGGATTATCATTTCACTGCCCAAGCATAAACACAGAACCAACAAAGCTTAACAATATCTACAAGAATTTACTCACAAGTAATTGAGAGAACCCATGGTAGAAATGGAGTAAGGAAGGCTCCCACTTAAATTGTTACCCGCAAAATTCCTGCATTGTACAATGAAGAAGTATTAGCACATTACCAGTACAGGTAATAACAGCTTGTAAGCAAAAGAAAAATCCATATGATCCAACATTACAGGTTTGTAAGATTCGGCGGCAACTGATATGGAATCGTGTCATGGATGTTATTGCCACTTAAATCCCTAATGAATGACAAAAAAATTGGAAAATCACAAATTAGCCAAAGAAGTTAATAACAATCCCAATAAGCTGAATCTAATATGGGGAAATAGAGCTTAGAGCATAAATTTCCACACAATGTTCTCAATGACAGAAGGTTCGAGAGCAAGTATCCCATGGTCCCATTGAGTCCCAAACCAGGAATTTTACTGTTTGCAATAACAAACAAAAACCCTCATTAGATACATCAAACAACATATTGATAATGATAAAACTACGAAATATAATTGACAGAAACGCCTCTAAGAACTATATACGTATCGAAGAACTATATACGTACATGGAAACTACGGCGGAACCCTCGCATGTGATCCCCTTCCATGACTCTCCACACGGATCACCACCACTCGATTTCCACCCAGTTAACTGAGAAGGACTGCTCAATGAGTTATATACAACCTGCAGAGCTCCAACTGCAGGACCACAGAACAATCCACTTAGATTCCTTCATATGATAGGATCAAAATATTAAAAATAAAACAACGGAGATTAACAGAGTCAAATGCTGATTTATGAACATCAATCAGCTTTTAAATCCGAAATCCTCAGCTTCCAAAAGAAGCAATCTCATAGAATCTACAGGACCACAGAACAATCCAAATGCTTTCACATGACAGGATCAAAATATTGAAAATCAAAACATAACAGAGATCAACAGAGTCAAATGCTGATTTATGAACTTCAATCAAATCTTAAATCCGAAATCCGAAACTTCCAAACTAAGCAATCTCATAGAATCTCGCAATCAAGTTACAAGTACAGATCAAAACGATCGATCTGAAGCTGAAAACAACTACAAGTCTAAAACTCATCTAGCCATTTTCAAAGAAATTATTACCGTCAGACGGATCAGTAGTTGCACGAATGAGAGGCAGAGTGAAGAGAATCACGATCGTCGCTAACGCAAAATAAATGAGTGAATGAGTTGCGTGGATAGAGTTTCTGCTGTTCTTCGCCATTTTCGTATATAAAGAGCTTTAAAGCTGAAGCTTTGTTGTTCTAACGCGCATGCAAAGCTTCGATACAAATGCAGAGGACGAGCAGTTGAAAAAGTTCGGAATCAGATCATCGCCTTCTCTGATTTTCGCCATTGAAGAAAAAAGAAGAGAGAGATGGGATTCGAAGCTTTGAGTGATTGAAGAGAGAGAGTGTCGGCAAAAGAAGGAAAGAGTAAAAAACAGCGTGACGAAATAAATATACGAAGAAAGGGTTGTTTACTTGTTGGCAGTAGAGGCAAGCAAGGTATGAGTCTTTTCAGCTGACTCTTTCTCTCTCCTCTCTCTCTCTCTCTCTTTACCTGACTGGAGGAAGGAAGTGGTATTTAAACGTGGGAGGCATAAGTACTGAAATAACCCCAAGGACGAGTACCTATTGTGAAGATGCCATTCCTGTGACTTGAGAATGCATTCGATGACTTGGAATGAATGAATTTGAGTTTTTGTACCGAAGAACTCTGTATGTACAAGTGAATAGTATAGATGGCAATTGGGTATGTTCGGGTCGGGTCGGGTCTGTTGATAGGGTATTAACTGTTTAGCGCTTGATTTAAACTTTTCCGTTTAATAAATGGGTTGAAATAACCAAACTTGCATCCAACCCGTTTGACCCGTCTTGATCCATTTAATTTTACTAAATTTTTATTATTTATTTTTAAATATCTCATCTAATGTTTGTATAATAAATCTGATTAGAAGTTGCAACGATATTGTAATTTAATGCTTATTTTTTTTTAATAAACTTATTTAATCTCATGTAAACAATAATAATGCAATATTCTACTTTCCTTCTCTAATGCTCCAACCTCTAACTAAGTTAACAACTTAGCTCTATCATATCATATGAGTTGGGAGAGAGAATAGGAACATAGAAAACGAGAAAGAAAATACCCTATCTTTTATGTATGGATATATATAATTATATATTTTTAAGGTATATTAAAATATTAAAATATATAGTATAATAACCCGACAGGCTAGACGGATTAACCCGACCTGTATATTTGTGGGTTGAAAACACTCAACCGAAATCTAACACGTGGGTTGAAAACTTAAACCCAAACCCGCGAATTCGGGTAGGTTGGAAATTGTCAGCTTTAGGGAATAGTGATAAACTTGTAAATATATTATTTTCAGTATAAATTATTTTAGAGTGTTATTATCATATTTAAAAGTATATAAATGTTCAAAGCTTACTTGTGGCTATGGAATTATACAAAATTAATTAAAATTAAAAGAACAAAAATAGAGAACTTGGTCGAGATTCATTTTAGTAAGTGTTAACCAAACACATGTAGTAGTTCAGAATTCATTTTATTACGTTCTAAACAAACGCAATCAAGAAGCCTTCAAAATTAATTCTCAAAATGAATTTAGGAAATTAGTTTCTAAAGTGAGTTTTTGATCTAAAATGTCGGCAAATAAGAACTAAGGAAGTCTTGAAGCTAGTTTATTTTTTTTGTTTTGTAGTAACGTGGGTCCTTGTCTTCTATCTTAACTTTTGGATGGCCCGTGGCTATCTTAATGACGTTTTTAGGGGCGAGAAGAAATGATCACGCATGATGTGGCAACACTTGATGTATCAGTCAACCCATGATTCATGGTCAAGTTTTTTTATAACCGAGGTATCCGGCCAAACTTGCGTTCATCACAACTAATCTCTGAGCCCTTGTAGTTAAGGATTGGGTAAACCTCCGGCGGCCTGAGTTAAACGGCCCCTACAGAATCGAACCCTAGACCTGGTGTTCCATGAAACACCAACCTATCAAGTTCACAACTTACTAAACTAATAAGAACCTGTCAATAAAATAGGTAGAGTTTAGGTGTAACGACTACTATACAACCATCTCTACCATGACTTGTAATATATTCGTTGCCTCCAATTAGGGTTGTCAATGTTCCATAGATCGATCTTGATCCATATTCAAATGAAATCTTACTGGATCAAAAAAAATAAAAAAATCATATTCGAATTCAACCAATCTGTATTGGATTGAAATCCGATATTCGACTGATATAATATATACTAGTCGGTGACACGGGTAGTATTACACATTGATATATCTTTAGAATGTGTTAATTATTTTATTGTTACGTTATTTTTTTAATAATTGAAAGCGTAACTATTTCATTGTCACGTAATTTTGTTTATAAGTAAAAGAGGTGGGCTAATCGTCTTCTCTTAGAATGAACAAAAAGACTATGATATTCATAATTATATTAAATATTTTATTATATTAAAAGTTATTTAAAAATATTTTAACACATTTTTCGATGGGTCCTCTCTTTCTAAACAGGTGATATGTATAATATTGCACGTTGATATTTTATTTAAAATTAAAAGATGTGGAATGGTTATTCTAAGCGGCTTCTATTAGAATAAACCAAAAGACTATATTATCTTTTAGTTTATTAAATATTTTATGATAGTAAAGGTTATTTTTTATTTTATTTTTTAAAAAAAATGTTGATAAATGTATAAAACGTGTTAACTATTTTTTTAGCCACTTCGTTTTTATTATAAATGAAATAACGTAGAAACGGTTAAAAATTTTAAATATTCTTTAGCACGCTTTATATATATATATATATATATATATATATAGAGAGAGAGAGAGAGAGAGAGAGAGAGACCAAATTTAAGACATAAATTTAAATCAGGCAATTCTATTCATGATTGAACTAAGAAATTAACCACCGATGTGTGGCTCAATTGGTAGCACGTTGGGCTATAGTGGGCGTCTCCGGAATTAAGTCTAGAGTTCGAATCCCATTAGAAGCACTCGTGGCTAGGGGTTTACCTTTAATACTCCCGCCCCGAACGTGGATTAGTCCCACACCTATGTGGGTGTGAGAACACCACTGATTAAGACAAAAAAAAAATAAATAAATAAAGAAAAATAAATCCCCACATGGTTAAGACCAAAAGAAAATAAAATAAAGATATCTTGTGGTCATGAGTTTTCCAGGTCCTATATGTTGAGGACTTAATCAAACGAGTTTCCATCCAATAGTATCGGGATTGGTCAGGGTCGGTCCGCTTCTAAGCCACAATACAATTATTGTGGCTAGGGGTTTTTGAGGCTTTCAATAATAGTGATTCCCATCCATCTTATGCCAATCAATCTATCTAGTTTTACTATTCTCTAAAACTCAAAATGTCATTAGAAGTATTCGTGGCCAGGGATTTACCTATAATGCTCCTGCCCCCAAAGTGGATTAGTCCCACACCTATGTGGGTGTGGGGACACCACGTGATTAAGACCCAAAAAAAAACAGAACTAACAAATTTATAGTGGGATCATTTCACATGAATAAATGGTATTGTTTATTATCAATTTAAAACTTTTATTTATTTATTTGTTTTAACTTTTGAATCATCATATCTTGTTTAAAGAACTTTAGCCTAGTGAGAAAAAGATTGGCCCCGTGACCTCAAAGATGGAAAAAGCTTAGATACTCAAATTGCATTGCATTGCATTGCTTGAATCCAAAAACGGCATCACGTTAAAGAAGCATTTCTCTCCGCGTTTAAATTCATCGATGCATTCAAAGGAAAAAAAAAACAAAACATCTGCGCCATGTGCGAGAGCTTTACCGCCTTCGTGGTCCATTCCGGTTCGAATCCAGATTTAGTCAGAGCATGTGGTTTCCGGACACCGGGTGGTTCAGACCCAAAAAAAAAAAAAATGAAAAAAAACAAAACAAACAATGGCTTCAGTACTAATTCTTTTATAGGGTTTTTGGGAGGAAAAAAAAAAAAAAGAAGATAGGTTATTGAATCAGAAAAAGATGAATATTTTCCATTTTTGTTTCCATAGAAGTCCTCAGTCATCTCTTCTGGTTTGCGTATGGCACGTGTGAGTAAATGTGCAATGTGTATGTATGTATTAGGATTTAGTGTAGTACAAGTGTAAATGTAAGTGTAAGGGTTTAGCTTTTGATTCTAGGAACCGGTTCACATTGACTAAACCGATTAGACATTAATAAAACAAATATATAGGGAGCACGGTAATACAGTGAGTGATGAAGTATTCTATCAACTTAAAGAGTGATTCAAGGAGAAAATCAAGACCGAAGATTTGATCAAAAAAATTTAGTGTAGCGATTAAGAATAAGATTGGGATTGTGAAGATTTGATTGAAGAGATTTAGAAGATAGTTTGAATTTATTTCTTAATTAGAGATTAAAATAAACAAATCTCTATATTTATCATTGTATCTTTTTTCTATTTAAATTTTTAATGGGGTCTCTTTGTAATCACCTTGAATTATCAATAAAATTAATTTCTTTTCATATATGAGCCTGACTTAGATGATTGACAAAGACTCGAGTTCCTCATTTGTGATGAGTTCGTCTTATCTTTTATATATGAATAAAAATATAGCCACAATCGATAATGTTATTGATCAAGAGGAACCCAAGTTAAATGGTAAAAATGCAATTAGGAAACAGGAACGCCGATCAGGAGACACCCTTACCATTGATAGGCCTGTCAACAGACCGGATCATGATCCGGATCCGATCCGAATCCGATCCGATAAAGCCGGATTCGGTAGAGGATTTTAGTGATCCGATCCGATTAAATTCGGATCGAATTCGGATCACTTATTTCATAATCCGTCAGATTTTCAGATTTCGCTATTGGATCGAACTCAGATCAGTTGCAATCCAGTCCGAATCCGACCCGTTGACAGGCCTACTTACCAATTTCAAGAGATCAATGATGCCACATATCCCTAGAATTGAAACAAATTTATGTATGGTTAAATTGATATGGCATATCCAACTAGAATATCTGTCTTTCAACATTTTTTGTATTCTTTTGCCAATTAAAGTGGTAATTTGTATAAACAGTCAAAAACTAAAGTCTCACAATAAATAAGGATATTTTTGTCAATTAAGGTTGTGTTTGGCCTGGCTTCTATAAGTACTTATTATAGCTTATAACTTATATAAACATTTTTCAAAGTTAAATATGTGTTTGGTAGCACTTATGGGTAAGTGCTTGCCCATAGACACTAGAGGAAGGTTACCCATAAGGAGAAGCTGTTGAGAATAGCTTCTCTCAAGCTGTTATGCGTTAAGCTTAATAATATTTTAAAATATTTATTTTATCCCTAAACTTTTATAAGCACTTAAATAAATATTATTTCTAAGCTTTAATAATATTTTTATAATACCTATTTTACTCCTAAACTTTCATAAGCACTTAAATAAATATATATCCCAAACACTATTTTCTTCAAATAAGCAATTTATTGTTATTATGGATAAGTGCTCCAATTGAACAATTTATCCAATGAGTGATTATCCAAAAGCACAAGCCGGAGGAAACGCAGCCTAAACTTCAATTGAAATTCTTCTTGGTCGTATAAAACGTTAAAAACCCAAACCCATCGGATGTTATATATACAACCACCGACCTCAAAAGCGAAAGACCTAAAAGCGATTTACAAGCTTACTTCAAAGGTCAAATGAAGTCGACTGCCGACCTGCTGGGCGCACCCAAAAGTCGGTGTGTGTGACTCAGGATCCGTCTTAGTCGTCCCTCCCGGATGCGGGTCCTACATCCATTAGGTGATGTTTCCGATGTGGGTCCCACCATCCACACTACTCTAAATATTATATTCTCTTCCAATCACAACCTTTTCAATATGTCTACTCAGCATGTCGGGGGAGCTGGCCCACATACATGCATGTAGCATATGATTATGAGATGAAAGCATTCCCTTTTTAAACTAGGCAGCTCAGTATTTCATGCAAAGCATACTCAACACCCAATAAAACATTTATAAGGGAAAGATTTTGCCACGTGGAGACTGTGCTGAAGTGGCTAAGCCTACCTAGAACCAACTACGTGATTATTGCGGTGGATCGTTACAGACTGTGATCATGTATATAATATCAAGAGTTGAAAATTTTCAAACATGTATAAGGGCAAGATTTTGCCACTTGGAGACTGAGTGCTGACGTGGCCAAGCCAACAGAGAACCAACTAAGGGTGTAATTCAATCGGTTTGGTTCGATTTAGTGGTCAAACCTAAACCAAACCGGATTGCATTACACTAAACCGAAATAAAAACCTAATTAGAAAACCGAACCAAAAACAGAAAAATTCGAAATTTCATTTTGGTTTGAGAAAATTAATATTATTTTTTATACAAAAGACATACACATATATTTATATATTATATATAATATATTTCAATTTTTTCGGTTCTGTTCAATTTAATCGAAATCTTAACCAAAAACCAAACTGGACTAATTCAATTTTTTGTTTTCTAGACCATAACCAAACCAAATCAAACCAACTTTTCTCGATTTAAACCGAACCAATTGACACCTCCTAGAACCAACTACGTGATTGCGGTGGATCGATACAGACTGTGATCATGTATATAAAATATCAGAGTTTTGAAATTTTTCTCTTTTAAGAAATAATGTAATATCATAGAGTATAATGATTTGAAGCTATAGCTCTTTAATTAATTTCACTCCTCATTTTTCAACTGAAGCATATGATGGAACCCTAGGTCCCATAAGACCCTGGCTCTCCCAAAAACGCTGTAACAAAAATAATAATAAAAAAATAGACTTTCAAACAAATCAAAAGCAAATCTACTAAAACACTCTTTCGGACTAATCACTACAAAAAATTCTCACACTTTGTAAACATGTATAAGCCCTATAATCTATAATATAAAGTTGGCATAGGGTTTTTTTTACCAAAAAACGGTTCTTTTATAAAAGAAAAAAAAAAAAAAGAAAAAAAAAAAAAGACGCATAAGATTGAACGCATAGAGTTGCACACCTAAAAAATAATTAATTAAAGCCTTATTATTGCAAAATTTATGCGGAACCCAAGATCCCGCCATAAGGTTCAAAAGAAAGACTCCAAAGATTTGTGCAGTTGCCCCCTCAACTGCCCCCCTCAAATTTTTAAAAATTTTAAAATTAACAATTATTTTTGTAATATATTACAAAATATCTTTATCAAATTTTGTTTTTCCTCCCTAGACATTTTTTTTAACTTTTGTATCCTCACTTATTACAGTGTCAATTGGTTCGGTCTTAAATTGAAAACCGAATAAACCAACCGAAAAAGTTGGGTTTAATTTTTGTTGTTGTTTCATTTTGATTTAGTTATGGTTTAGAAATCAGAAAATCGAATTAATTTGACTCGCTTAAACCAAACCATACCAAAAAAATCAATTTTTTTGGTCTAAAATAGCATTAATTTTGTTAAACCAAAAATGATTTTTTTGCCAAATCTCACCCCCTACAGTCGAATTCTCGTTCCATATATATATATATATATGGAACGAGAGAGAGAGAGAGAGAAGAGATGAACTGCCATGCAACCTTCTTAACATAAGAGTGCTGAACCATAAATATTAGGAAGTACAACACAATGGAACAACTTTGAGTAATACAAAATATTTATCTATCCTAATAGGAAGAACACATGCCCCATTAATACATGCAAAGGTGGCGACTATGGATTACGAAATCCATCTTAATTAACCACACAACACTCTTTGTTTAAGAGCAATTCTCTAATCGATTTCCTTAATTACTCTCTTGCAATCAAGCAATGTTCACAAATCCAAATCAATATCTCTTCTCACTCCTCACTTATTAACTAGCAAACATGAACCAGAGAGAGAGAGAGAGAGAGAGAGAAACAAGAAAGTTTTCAAACAAATGGAGTTTGAGGCTCATGAGGGAAAGGAGGGTGGGGTAGCCCTGGAGACAAAGGGATAGGATGATGAGGAGGGAAGGGTACCTTTGGAGGCAAAGGGAAGGGACGACGAGGAGGAAAGGATAGCTTCGGAGGCAAAGGGAATGGAAAGGGAGGCAAAGGATGCGCATACCCACACATCCCATAGAAGCACAAGCTCCCAAAGGCGCACTTATTCCAGCATTTCCCACAATGGAAGGGATTCACATTCGTATTAATACACAAACCCCTACAACATTGCCAAGTAAAAGGACACCTAATCCCACACAACCCACAGTTATTCACGTCGGAGCTAACGTCGACGCACCGGTTCTTACAACACAGCCTCTTGATGATCGGCGGCGGAAACCTCGGTCCATCGTCGTTACAAATCCATGGTCGGTTCCAACACCCGATTGCTCTCGGGTTCTTCACTACTCTCTTCAGCCATCGAGAAGGCGGCAGCGGCAAGCCACCTATTGTGGCATTCTTTGTTACATCTTCACTTTCTACTGTTCCTATCAGTAACAGTAGTAATAGATGCAGCAGCATTGTGCAAAGAAGGCTTTGACACATTAGAGAAGTGGCTTGCTTGCTTGTGTATATATATATAAGGATTCTCAGGAGAAGCTTAAGGTATTCATGTTTTTCTTACATGGAGGGCTTGATGGCATTTACTTTTACTTTCTACTTGCTTATTTATGTTTACTTTTTACAAGCCACACGATTAATGCAAGTGTAACTGACTTGCTTGGTTACTGAATACCTGCTTTCTTCCTTAAGAAGAGTTGCTTAATAATGAACACAAGGCCTTATTATCCTTCATGGACCTTGGCCCACCTTGGAGTTCATGTGACCAGCATAGATCATCAATCATGATTGATCAAGCAGCAGGTTCATCACCACTGTGAGAACCTATAAATTGTACTGAGTCACAATTCACAACCCAGAAGTCCTGAATCGGCTTTTTCTCCCTCTCCTCACTTCGGAAAGTCTTCATGGAGTGTTGGACAAGGCATAGGTAAGTCTTCCTGTAGTTTGATTTTATTGATTGGTGTCAAGACATGTTATGGTTTTGCTTGTCTGAAAGTGTGCGTGTGTACACACATGCACAACAAAGAAAATAAAAAATATTTACTAGGTCTGTGTTTGTAGAGTTCAGCCTGGGCAGAAAATGGAGGTCATACCCTTCCTTCAAATGTTGGGTTTCTTGTGCTGAAAGAACCACAACCATGGAATTTTGATGGATACTAGTGGCACAGTTTGGACGCCAAAGAAAGTGAAAAATAACTTTCCCGACGCTGTGAAAGTAATATGTATGAAAATAATACCTTTCCTGAAGCTGTGAAAGTAACAACTTCCTGAAGCTGTTTAGATGATTGCAAGAGTAATTGTGTAGTTGGTTAGCAAGAAATATCAAGTATTCTGAACATAATTCCAACTCTACCAAGCCATATTTATGTTATGTAAAACCGACTTCAATTTGGTTTGGGTTGGGTTTCTAAATTTTGAGCTCTATTTTGGTTTTGAAATTATAAAATAAAATTAGATTGGTTTGATTTTGGGTTTAAACCTCAGTTAAACCGACCCAAATCGAAAACCAATCTATACTATAGTGTATATAATCTAAACCAAACCGAATTATAGTCTCTCTCTCTCTCTCTCTCTATATATATATATGTGTGTGTGTGTATGTGTGTCATCTCTCTCTCTCTCTCTCTCTCTCTCTCTATATATATATATATATATATATATATATATATATATGTGTGTGTGTGTGTGTGTGTGTGTGTGTGTGTGTGTTTCAACGTTGTAAAGTTCGATGTTTGGGAAGGGCAATATAAGAAGAGGACAAAAAATATTTTCTTGCGACACAGTTTCACACAAATCTTGCAAGAAAGAAAAAGTTGCTTTCTTGATCATTCATTTTCTCACCAACTAGTAGCCACACAGTTTCTTGGTTGTCTTGGTATCCAAACGTATCCACATTCAAGAAAAGTGAACTTTCTTTCATTCTCTTACATTTTGTCTGTATCCAAACGCAGCCTAGGTGTGTCAATTGGTTTGGTTTAAACCAAAAACCAAGAGAACCAAACCGACTTTTTTCGGTTTGTTTTGGTTTTTTTTTTTTTTTTTCATTTCGATTTGGTTTTGGTTTGGAAAATGAAAAACCAAACGTATTTGGTTTCGTTTTCGGTTTAGGCTTCAATTAAACCGAACCGAACTAGACTAATATACATACATCTATATATGTATGTGTGTGTATTTAGTACATAAAATAGCATTAATTTTATCAACCTGAAGCGAAAACCCAATCTATTTTGGTTTGGTTTTCGGTTTTGGTCACTATAGTTCGGTTCGGTTTTTATACTTTGGTCTTCAGTTTACTTCACTATATTTCAGTTTGGTCTTGATTTGGCCACTAAACTGAACTATATTTCAGTTTGGTCTTGATTTGGCCACTAAACTGAACCAAACCGACCGAATTACACCCCTAATGGATACACAGAAGAGAATAAAAATATGATATAACACCTTAATAACAGTAAATAATCAAAAATCTCTGTGCTTTCTTTAGATGGTAGATTCCAAGTACAAATTTATCTAGATGAAACAAGCACCTTCAGAAGACATAAGACTACATTGCCAGATTGTTTCATGCAACAAACAACCTAATTGTCACACCTCTGTGATTTATACCAAATTGACACTGATCCCTTTTCCTAACAAAAAAGGAAAAGAAAGAAAGTCTTCCCCAGAAACAACTGGGGAAGAACAACAACCAATGTTCTTCAAACTTCAAAATACTAAGCTAGGGAATGCCTAATTAAAAGCATTAAGGTCTATAGAAAATATTGAATACATTATTTTTCTTCGTCTTCCTCATTTTTTATTCCGTATCGACGATTGAACTTGGCAACCTGGCCAAGGTTTTGAGCCACCTGGCGCTTCGCTCTAAAATGGTAGACTTTACCGACATGATGTATTTTGGTCATCATAACATGCATCAATCTCCCACTCTGTGTTACATAGGAAATCCATTGCAATTGGGGATGCAACCCTTTCTTCATTTCCTATAATTCTGCAATTCATAAAATTAATCAAGGATACTATTCACTCCTACAATATACTTTTACTAGAAGATTGATCAGAAAAAGAGATATGGTGAGCACAATAGAACCATTTTCTCAAGACTCTAATTCAAGTTTAGATAATTTTATTCTATTTTTTGTTAAATTAGTTCAAGCTCGGATCATAGACAGAATAATTTCTAACTGAAAAGGAAAAACGGGTAAGGGGGTGAGCTTCTATCATTTGAAGATGATTCCTTTTCCATTTTGCTGAGGTTCATGGAAGGAGTATAACACGAGGACCTGTGACTAGGGCTGTCAATGGATTGGATCATGATCCGAGTTCGATCTGAATCCGATCCGGAAAAAAAAATGATTTAGTGAGGGATTTCCAATCCGATAAGATATGATCTGATTCGATCCAACTTTAATTGGATCAAACTCGGATATAGGTTGCTTTGATTAGATAAAAGTCCGATTTGATCCCATCTGTGTTCATATATAAATATATAAAATGCATATTACAGATATACATATTTATGCATATATAATATTGGGTGACTATAAGTATTAAACATATGACTAAAAGTAAGTCATTAATTTAGGATACTTTAGGAAAAAAATTAAATATTTGTCAAATTATATTTCTTTTTATCTGATTTCTTATAACTATAAAATGGATTTATCAAAAAATCCGATAATTATTCGAATTCGATCCGAAACTAATTGGATTTGGTAAGGGATTTAGATCCGACGATCCGATAAAGTATGATCCTATTCAATCCGACTTTTATTCAAATCAAATTTGGATATACCTTTGAGTGACAATAGGGAATCCTCTGTGAAGGAGTTGTACAATTTTATTGCTTGTGTTTTGGCTGAATGGGCTTCAAATCCTACTGGAGATTCATGTTATACACTCTAGAGAGTTCATCCTAATTTTCGGTGTGGGATGATTTCAGGTTAGCTTAATTCATCTACTTCTGAAAGTGAATTCCAACACAGACAGAGAATATATCTACAAAGATTGAAAGACAAATCAAAGACGAAAAACGTTTATCAAGGTGCAGTCGGAGGCTTCGAGAGCTGAATCTCATTCTGGTTAAAGGAAGACTAGGGTTTCTTAACTTTGACAAACAAAACAAGTTTGGAAAGCCTTCTTGTATGAACTTTGCCAAGCAAATCTTACTCTATATGAAAGTGTTACATTTCCTAGTTTCTGTATCAAAAGAGCAACAACCACCCTTTTCACAGAAGTATTGCCATTTAAACAAACTCTCAACACAGTTCATCTTTATTGACTAAGATACTGACATAAAGACCAACTACTAAGTTTCTTTGCACTTCTAAATTTTCAGTTCATCTACAAAGACTAAGAATATGATTCAAGTAAAAAAAAAAAAACTCAAAATCGAACTTGAATGATCCAGAAATCTATGCAGTTCTATTGTATTTGAACATAACTAACAATCTAAACAACGAAATGTGAATCCAAACCTAACAAGAATCAAAATAATTATAGATGGAAATTTCTTTGTTCCTCTAAATTTTCAGCTCATCTACAGAGACTATGAAACATGATTAAATTAAAAAAAAAAAAAAAAAAAAGAAGAAGCATAAAATCGAACTTAAATGATTCAGAAATCTATGCAGTTCTCTTGTATTTGAACATAAGTAACAATCTAAACATCGAAATATGAATCCAAACCTAACAAGAATCACAAAATTTATTTGTTCCTCTAAATCTTCAGTTCATCTACAAAGACTATGAAACATGATTCAATTAAAAAAAAAACCATAAAATCGAGCTTAAATGATTCAGAAATCTATGCAGTTCTCTTGTATTTGAACATAATTAGCAATCTAAACAATGAAATGTGAATCCAAACCATACAAGAATCACAAAATTATAGATGGGAACTCTGCTATTTTCACTAATGAGAAAGAAAAAAAATCGTTTAAATCCTCAAAACTAGATTCAACTCACGAAATTAGCTTGTTCAGAATTTAACAACTTCAAAATTGTTAAAATCGAAAGCGAAAAGGAAGCTTGATCAACAAAACTTACACTTACGCGAGCAGATTCTCTCTTCTCTCTCTGCGACCACCAACGAATCTGGAGAGAAAACCCTAGACGAGCCCTTTTCTGATTGGCTTTTTGTAGTCCCGTCATGTCTTTTGGACAGTCTTGGAACGATCTCAACCGTCTAATTAGTT